>JASDQU010257577.1:0-15863 GCA_032191745.1 Picea mariana | reverse complement strand
ATTGTTGTTTAATGCAAGTCATTTATATTTAGTTTTATTTTAATATTTTCCCAAAATATCTAGATAAGGGAGGTTGATGGATAATAATGAGGGTGGTTGAGGAGACTTGGGGAAGTGTGTATGGAAACTTGATAAATAAGGAGAAGAAGTAGAGATGATGGGGAGGATTGGGAGGTTTGAGCATGATGAGAGGTTGTGAAATCTTTGGAAGATATATTTCTTATGATGGTTTTCTTTGAGCATTGTGATTTGTTGTTCTTCAAGTCACGGGCATGGAGGGCCAAGAAACTGAAAGGTTTCTTGAAGCTAGGAAGCCGGCTAGGCTCCTAGTTGGCAGGGAGGATTCTATTGTTTCACTCTAGGAAAGCAGGAAAATAATACTTGGAAGCGCCCAGGACGACATTACAATGATGAGCTTTGACAGACTAAGGAGAAGGTATTTTTCGATGGTATTTGGTTATTGATATTTTGTATATACTTTTGTTTTAAGTTCTAAATCATAGAGTTAACATATTACTTATTTCATCATGTTATCTAGATTTATCATTAAGCAAATGTAGAAGAATTGTGTAAATGAAAATCAATGAAATTATGCTAAAACAAAGTTGTTATTGAGTATGTATTTAATGAAAGATTAATTGTTTAACATCCTGGATGGGTGTTACATTACTTGACCTTCTTCCATAAAGTTTTTACCTCTAATGACTTGTAAAGTTGCATCTACTAAAGGTGATTTAGCTTCAAAATTAAATGTTACCTTAAAGTTTCGGGTGAGCTCTTCACAGTCCATTGTCCTTCTGCGCATTTCTAGCTCTAAATACTAGTTCCTAGGAACTATCTCCAGCGTATGTATGAACCTATGCATCCATTCATGTTTCGCTACATGCCTCCAAGTTTTAATGCATCACGCAACATGATCCTTCGGATCTCTCATATCCATATACTTTTGCATGAGGTCTTCTATTTGAAACTTGATCTGCATCATCCTTTTACAATGTTGCTAATCCTTTATCCCTTCCTTGTGGGTTTCCCACCATCTTGTTGGAGTTTCTCTCAGTGCAACATCTAATTCTAATAACCTTTTTTGTTCGGGTATCTAAAACTCAAATTCATTGAAAAAAGAACTTACCTCAGTTAATCCCTAAAACTTTTTCATATCATGTACCTTTGTTCTGATCCAACACAAAGAGAAAGTAATGAAAGAACACCTTCTGGTTGACACTTCATACGACTGGCGCTTCTAGTGTTCAAGTCCTTCCTCCGAGTCTGATGCACAAGATCTTATGATTCTCTAACTAAGTGCACCATCTGCAGTGGGATTGACGTAGTCATCCATGCATGTTGGCATATTATATAAGTTATCAATTTCCTTTCTCGCGGGCTCCACATATCTTCTTACATCCATAGGATATAATGGTGCAATGACCTTTAAGACTCCTCCTTCAAAAGTCATCTATATTTTCTTCAAGTTAATGATCGCTTGATTGTGGAAGGACCAATCCAATCCAAGAAAATATGGATACGGCTAAATTTTATTGTTGGCATGCATGGGGCAGACCCGAGGTTTAGCATTCAATTACCAACAAAACCCTTAGACACCAACCCTTTCGACATCACCTACATAGAAAGTGAAGTCTCACCCAAGGCATATAGAGGGGTAGAAGGAATCAAGGTTCTGCAGTGCTGAGGTGTAATGTCCCCTTCCACATAAATGCACCATGGTGAAAATTTCGCTAGCCTAAATGGTTCTCGTGGGCTAAGGCGGAAAAAGGGACCTAGGGGACATAAAGTGCCTAGGATTACTTTATAAAGTTAATTTATCAAAAAGGGGGACATGGGTCCTAGGAAACTCAAAAGTCACTTTAATTTTATAAAGTGGAAAAACTCACTTAAGTGACTTTATGAAATAAAGTAAAATAATGAGCGGGAAAAAGGAAAATGAGAAATAAAAGGGGAAAAGTGAGGAGTCTCTCCTCATTCTTACGCTTTCTTATTGAGAAAATAGATTTGGAGAGCTCTTGGAGAGTTTTCTAGGGTTTTTGGAAACCCTTCTTTGTTTACTGGTTTCGGTGTTGCAACGATACACCCTATCTAGTTTTGTGAAGGTAATCACTTAGATTTCCTCATTGCACTTCATTGTCGACAAAGATCGTTATTCCTTTCTTAGAATGGGATAGATTTGGGTTTTATTGGGAGTAGAGGTAGTATTTTATAAAGAGTGGGACGATTTTACACCTGCTGGGCCAAGTTTATAAAATCTAGAGTTGTCGTTAAATTCTTGGGCGAGTTATATATTTGTTGGGACGAATTACTTTGGCACAAAACCATCTTTTGCTAGTGTAGGATCGAATTTCCCTCATCTAGACTGAGTTGTTGGGGTTGGTTGAGATTTTTTTTAGCATAGATTGAGTGGCCTGAGTTCAGGGTCGAGTTATCTTGTGTGGAGGACGCCTTCTAGTGTGGTTGTTGTTGTTATATGTTGGGGGTGAATTATTGCTGCAAAAGGAGGGTGACTACAAGTAGTTGTTCATTACATGCCTCTTCATAATTTCTGAGCTACGGTACATACTTTGGCTGGGTCAATTTCAAGACCTATTGTCTTGTTACCTTTAGCTGATTCTTCTGGGCTAAGTTTGGAACTGTGGAAGATCATGGACTTCATCTACATAATTGTTCTAACTGGACATACCTCTGTTGCAAGTATTGTGCACCTACAGGAATGTCATAACATTCACAAGGACACTACATATATATTTCATCTACAACAGATTTATTGCAGCAATTATTGAGACAACAAGCAAAGGAATACACCAAGTTTCTCTTTATTAGTTTTTGTATGGTTTCTGGGGGTTTTCCCATGTATTCTTGATTCCATAAGTATTAAATGAAATCAATATTTTGAGCATTGATATTAGTCTTTCATTGGAAATCATTAGTGGAGTTTAGAGTCATAAATAGATTGTTGATTGAATGCTTGTATGAAAACCATTTGAAAAAATATCCATGCTAATAAATTAAGTGAAAAACCCAAAAGAAATTAGTGGAAACTTTACAGTTGTATTAGAGAATGTTCCTCGATAGCTGTGTGGTTTGAGGGGCAGATTAGATTATATTTATGAGACCAAAAGATGAGAAAAACATCACCTACAGGAGACGTAGGGACATAACTTCATAACCTCACCCAGAGCATGAAGAGGAAGTGGTGTTGAGTGAAGAGGAAGTGGAAGAAGAGACACATTCAAAGTCAGATAAAGGGAAGGGATCCATGGAGGATGAATATGATGCTAGGACTAACAGTTTGTTCCATATTCTAAATTATTTGTCCAAGGGTCAAAAGATGATGATGGACCTTATGGGTCAGCTTGCAAGTAATTCTTTGGGGGGTCCAACTAAACAAAATCAAAATGGGGAAAGACCCTCTAACAATGGAGAAGGGAGCCACTATGTAGAGTCACCCTCATATGTACACCAAATCTTCCAAGCCTACAATGCCACAATTATTAAGCGGGGATGTGATAGGGACGAGGATGTAGGTCGAGCAGGATGAGCCCTATGGGGAATATTTGGAGGATTATAGAATATTGGGGAATGACTTTCAGGAAGTTGTTTATTTCACTCGATTTTTCCACCTTAAACAGAATAACCAACCCATAGGATCCAAAAGAAAAAAACAACCAAGATCTTTTGAAGACACTTGGGAAAGTTACCATTCAAAACTTTGACGAGTCCTCAAAATGTTCAATAAGGACTTGGGTGCAGAAGTTGGACACATACTTCCAGGTACATCATATGACGGAGGTTGAGGCCATTAAATAGGATACTTTACATTTAGATGGTAAGGTCCATGAGTGGTGGTACCATGGGTTAGTGACACTGGGACATGCAGACATAACATCTTATCTTGACTTCACACAAAGGCTCATTGAGCACTTTGATAAGAAAGACCCAGAGCTTCACTTCAAAGAGATAGAAAAGTTCAAGCATACAGGTATCCCAGAGTCATAAATATCATAATTTTAGAGGCTTGCAATGATGGTTATTGACATATCTGAGACTCGACTTCTAATGTTGTTTGTTGAGAGATTATCTAAGCCCTTACATGTGTGGGTTAAGACTTATAAGCCGACTACCTTACAGGATGAAGTCATCCAAACCAGGGACATGTAGGATGGTGTTCCTAAAAGAAAGTTCCCTCCTAAACCCACTTTTCCTGAGAAGAACAAGGAGTCCAAACCCTTTCAAAAGGAGTGTGTAGGAAAACCCAAGCTAGATGAGGAAACCAAAAGGAGTTGATAAATAAGAAATTATGTTTCAGCTGTCAGGAGCCTTGGGTACCAGGACACCGGTGTTCAAGAAAGGATAAAGTCGAGAAGGATCACTATATAGAGGTTTATTCAAAAAGTGACTATGATGAGGAGGAATAAGAACACGTACATGAATAGGGACACCAGGAAGCAGGTGAAGAGACATCACAGGCTGGGCCTAAAGGCCATGTTATTTCATCCATGTCTGGATTTTCGAGGTACCACACTTTCAAAGTCTGAGGGGTCCTACAAGGGCACAATGTTACAGTATTGATCGATAGAGGAGCATCACACAACTTTATTGATGCAACCATGGTGGATAGGTGATGGATTCTAACATAGGAGTTTGATGGGTTTACAATGATCATACTAGGTGGCCATCAAATGGGGTGTACTAGATGTATCCCCAAGTTACAAATAACCATGGGGAATTATACATTGACATATGATTTCTTTGTGGTGGATGTACCGAACACTAATGTAGTACCTGGAGTCTAATGGATTTACTCCATTGGGAAACATAATATTGATCAAAGGACAATGGAAATGGAATTCATAGGACCAGATGGTAAAAAGGTGTAGTCTTGCAGGCCATGCACCAGTATCCACCCAAGATAGTATCATCTCAGAGTATAGAGGCAACGATGCAACATGGAGATATAGAGTGGGTAGTTGAGTACTACATTTCTAATAGAGAGCCACATGTCCGCCCTCGACAACATCCAGGCGACCTTCAGGTACTACTTCACAAAAATTAAAAGGTTTTTAGTGTCATTCCTCCAGGTGTACCTCTAGATAGGGGATTTGAGCATGTCATACAATTAGAGGACGGGGTCCAAGTAGTCATAACTAACCCCTACCAGCATCCAAAAGTTTATAAGGACGAGATCGAGAAAACTATCAAGGATTTGTTGAAGATGGGTCACAGTCGATCGAGATCTAGCCCATTTGCTTCTTCGGTAGTGTTGATTAAGAAGAAGGATGGTACATTGAGAATGTGCATTGATTATCGTGCCCTTAACAAGAATACCATAAAGAATAGGTGCCCAATTTCGAGGAACGACGAGTTGATGGGAGCAAAATATTTTTCCAAAATAGATCTTTGTACAGAGTATCACCAGATCAAGGTTAGGGAACATGACATTCTGGAGACCACGTTTCAATGGCATTATGGGAATTACGAGTATCTGGTTATGACATTTGGGCTAACTAATGTGTCTGCTACATTTCAGTCCTGCACGAACCATGTGTTCAATAAGTCATTGTGGAAATTCTTGTTAGTCTTCTTTGATGACATTCTTATTTATAGCAGGACTTGGGAGGATCATCTTAGGTGCTTGGATAAGGAATTGGGGATTTTGGAAGAACACCAACTCTATGAAAATGAGTCTAAGTGTGAGTTTGGCATGACTGAGATGATTTATTTGGGGCATGTGATCAGAGAAAATGAGGTCCAAGTACACAAAGAAAATATCCGGGAAATTATCGAGTGGCCTACTCCCAAAAATGTGACAAAACTAAAGAGCTTCCTAGGCCTTTGCACTTATTACAGGAAATTTGTTAATGGGTTTTCACAGCTAAAAACACCTCTTACAGATCTCACTAAGAAAGGAGCTTTCAGTTGGAATGACGAAGCACATGAGACATTTGAGAAGATGAAATAGGTGATGAGTTCATGTCCTATACTAGCCTTACCAGACTTCACTTAGCCATTTGTGCTTGAGTGTGATGCTTCAGGGATAGGGATAGGGGTCTTCTTGATGTAGAAAAAGAATCCCATTGATTTTGAGAGCCGCAAACTTAGGGAGTATGAGCGACATTATTTGATATACGACAAGGAGATGTTGGTCATCATGCATGCATTGACCAAGTTCAGACAATACTTGGAGGGAAACTAATTTAAGGTGAAGACAAATCACAATAGCCTAAGATTTCTCATGGAGCAGAAAGAATTGAGTGAGCTACAGCAGAAGTGGATCAGTAAGATTCAAGCTTATGATTTTGAGATCAAGTATGTGAAGGAAAATAACAATGTGGTGGCTAATGCTCTTTCCAAAATACCACCCACTCTCACTCATAGAGGTTTCAATGGACTGGAAAGCTCTATTGTTGGTAGAGTATTCTAAGAACCAGTTTGCTTGCAATATCCTTGATGGTCGGACACAAGATGATCTCTACAGAGTTATCGACGACATCATTTATTATAAAGATATGATCTACCTCATACCATAGTCCCAGTTTAAGGACAAAATTATGCAGGCAACACACAGTTCCCCATTGTCAGGACACCTTGGGTACTTGAAAACCTATAGGAAGATCAGGTAAATATTTGCATGGAAGGGCCTTAAAACCAATGTGTTGAGGTTCATAAGGGAATGGAACGTCTGCCAATAGAATAAGGTAGTGCACACTCATCCTGTTGTACTACTTCGACCACTTCCCATTCCTGAACAAAAATGGGAAATCATCTCTATATATTTCATCACTGGGTTGCCCCAGGTGCAGGGGAAGGACTGCATTTATGTGGTGGTTGATAGTCTCATGAAGTTTTCACACTTATTTTCCATACCATCCAGGTATTTAGCAACACAAGTGGTTGAGCATTTCTTCAGAGACGTATTCTGATTGCATGGATTTCCAAAGAATATCGTCAGTGATAGGGATCCTCGATTCATGGGAGGATTCTGGCAGGAATTATTTAGATTGGTCGGAACACAGATGACACCGAGCACCAGTTATCATCCTCAGGCTAATGGATAGACTAAAATTGTGAACAAACGGTTTGAGGGATATCTAAGGAATTATGTGTTAGGGAAACATAAAGCATGGATAAAATGGCTCCACTTGGGGGAACACTTCTACAATACCACATTCCATATGTCGATTGGGATGACACCCTTTCGATCCTTATATGGTTATGATGCTCTGACATTCGTGAACCAAATATTTGGTGACAACAAGGAGCCTAAGGAAAAATATTGGATACAGGAAAGCTAGGACATCCTATGGGTTCTCAAAGACAATTTGTAGTCAGCTCATAATCAACAGAAGATGTATGCTAACATGAATCGGGTAGAGCGCATCCTTGAGGTGGGGGATCTGGTATATTTATGATTTCATCCATATAGGAAATCCTCACTCAAAATGAAGGGGGAAGCAAAACTAAAACCCATATTCTATGGTCCCTATCGCATCTTGAGAAGGATTGGGGAGGTGGAATACGAACTAGAGCTGCCAAAGGGTAGTAAGATACATAACGTGTTCCATGTTTCATGCCTCATAAAGGTAGTGGGGCAACATATCACCACTTCCACTGAGTTTCCACCCTTGGATGAAGAAAGATAGTTGGTTCTAGTTCCTGAAGCAAGCTTAGAAATAAGGGAACGCAAGTTGAGGAATCTCACCATCAAAGAATATCTATTTAAATGGAAGGATTTTCCTATAGATGATGCAACCTGGGAAGGAGAATAGGTGCTTCAACATCTAGGATTGAGTTTGCTTGAGGAAAAACAATCTTGGGTGGGGAGGATTGTAATGTCCCCTTCTGCATAAAGGCACCATGGTGAAAATTTTGCTAGCCTAAACTGTTCCCGTGGGATAAGGCAGAAAAAGGGACCTAGGGGAAATAAAATGCCTAGGATGAATTTATAAATTTAATTTATCAAAAAGGGGGACATGGGTCCTAGGCAACTCAAAAGTCACTTTAATTTTATAAAATGGAGAAAATCACTTAAGTGACTTTATGAAATAAAGTAAAATAATGAGCGGGAAAAAGGAAAATAAGAATTAAAAGGGGAAAAGTGAGGGGTCTCTCCTCATTATTACGCTTTCTTATTGAGAAAATAAATTTGGAGAGCTCTTAGAGAGTTTTCTAGGATTTTTGGAAACCCTTCTTTGTTTACTAGTTTCAATGTTGCAACGATACACTCTAGCTAGTTTTGTGAAGGTAATCACTCAGATTTCCTCATTGCACTTCATTGCCAACAAAGATCTTTATTCCTTTCTTAGACTGGGATAGATTTGGGTTTTATTGGGAGCAGAGGCAGTGTTTTCTTAAGAGTGGGACGAGTTTATACAATCTGGAGTTGCCATTAAATTGTTGGGCGAGTTATATATTTTTTGGGCCGAATTACTTTGGCACAAAACCATTTTCTGTTGGTGTAGGGTTGACTTTCCCTCATCTGGACAGAGTTGTTGGGGTTGGCCGAGTGTTTTTGAGAAGATATTGAGTGCGCTAAGTTCAGGGTTGATTTCTCTTGTGTGGAGGATTCCTTCTAGTGTGGATGTTGTTTTTATATGTTGGGGGCGAATTATAGCTGCAAAAGGAGGGTGAATACAAGTAGCTATTCATTAGAGGCCTCTTCATAATTTCTTAGCTACAATACATACTTTGGCTGGGTCGATTTCAACACCTACTGTCTTGTTACCTTTATTTGATTCTTGTGGGCTAAATTTGGCACTGTGGAAGATCGTGGACTTCATCTATGGAACTGTACTAACTGGAAATACCTTTGTTGCAAGTATTGTGCACCTACAAGCCTTTCATAGCATTCACAGGGCTTTGCATATATATTTAATCTACAAAATATTTATTGCAACAAGTAAAGGAATACACCATGTTTCTCATTATTTGTTTTTGTATGGTTGTTGGGGGTTTTCCCATGTATTCTTGATTCCATAAGTATTAAATGCAATCAATATTTTGAGCATTGATATTAGTCTTTCATTGGAAATCATCAGCAAGGTTTAGAGTCATAAATATATTGTTGATTTAATGCTTGTATGAAAACCATTTGACAAAATATTCATGCTGATAAATGAAGTGAAAAACCCAAAAGAAATTAGTGGGAACTTTACATGAGGGGAAGTGAGACATCATCCAGGTCCTTTACTTAGGTGCACAATTCTCATAGCTAAAAGTTACTTTGTTATAAAATATAATATTTTTTCCACGTTACAACATCATATATGATCCATACATTTAGCATAAACCACAAACCAACATATATTGCAAGCACATCATAACACACAAATTTACGTGGTTCACCCTGTTGACGGGCTAGAATGACTCGTTCAATCAGATGAGGGAAAACGCCTGATGGAAGGTCCCAATTAGAACCACTCTCGTTTGAGATAACGTTTCTGACCAAATTCTTGACATGGTTACCAATCTAGCTAAAGTGATAACTAAATATGAATCTGAGAACCAAAGGTTTTCAAATGAATTAAAAGAAATACTAAAAATCCTACAAAATACTTCTAAATTAAGATGATGGATGAAAGTCCTAAGATGCAAAATTAATCTATTCTAAATTAACCTATCTTGATCAGGAGCATACTAAGAAATAAGCACAATGAAATATTTGTATTACTTGCTGAGAAGTAATTCATTCAACGAGTAACATTGAAATTTAACAACATGACTAGTTAGGCACAAAGAATTGCTTAACTAACTAGAATCACAATGTTGTTGCACTTAGTATTGGAAACCACGGCAACTGTTAATATAAGAAATTTAAATTAGAAGAAATTCATAAAATAAAATCCATGCATAATAGAGATAAACACGTATGAAAAGAATAATCTTGTCCATACACATAAACACCACAATCTCCAAAAAAAAAAAAAGTCTTGTGTTTCAAATTCACACACAGTAGAAATACTGTCATGTTACATCGAAAGAAAAAAACCCCTTCTTATGGACAATCCTCCCTTTTATAATGAAGAGTGAATATTTATATCATCATCTTTGCAATCATGAAATCGGGGCAGTTTTACGAAAAGACTCTTCATATTCCGAATCTAAAAATATGATTACAATAACTGAAGAATGTAACATCTAGGAGAAGTTTTGAAATTTCTAATCATGAGTTTCCCTGTCACTGTATTTGATCCTGATATTCTTTCCAAATGGAATGATCTCTCATTATGATTTCGATTATGCTTGATTGTAATATTTCCAAGACTAATTCTCCATTGCAAAATTTGGTGGATACTTCTTGGTATAACTTCTCTGTTGCGTTCTTGACAAAAATTTGGATTTTTTGGGTGAGTCGGGCGGGTCTCAATAAGTGTTCTTAAATTGATTCTTTCTCAAATTGAAATAGATTCTGAATGTTCGTCTGGCTAGTTTTTTGGTGTTCCTCCACCTCAACCATTCTTGTGTTGGAAGATGTTGTTTCGTCGATGGACAACATTAGCCACATTCCTGCTTCTTTCACGAGGTCGCTTGAACTACTCCACAACTTCACCCAAGTGTTGGTTGTTTTCCTCTGGGTGACCTGTGCACTAAAGAAGAGAGGTTTGAAAGTGTCAAAGAGCATTTAGAATCTAAGTTTTTCCCTCTTGGAATACACTGACAACGTGGCAGGGGGAGATTTGCACATATCCTTCCAACTGAGAATTTTCTCCAAGGCTTCTCTTGCTTCCTAATTCCTTTCTTGATTTTCACTTGGCTTCCCTTCACATTCGCTTGGCTTCTCTTCACATTTGGATTCTCACTTGGCTTCTCTTCACATTTAGCTTGTCACTTGGTCGGATTCTCACTTGGCTTCCCTTCACATTTAGGGATATCTAAGGGGAGCTTGGTTGGCATGAGAGGCCAACATGCATCATGTAAGATGGAGTTATTGGTTAACTTCATCAAATAGGGAAAGTTCAATGAAGCCATGTATGGTATATTTGTGTACCTTCCATTTTTATTGAGGCTTGAGGGTTGGATCCTAATGAGGAAGGACCATTGGATGAGTGGTTTTGAGTAGTCACACCTAACAAAGTTGATTCGAGAAAGGATGAGCCAAGCACTATTGCATTCATGGGTGATTATGAATAGGAAGGTCAAACTAGCGGAGCAGTAAGACCATGAATTCCTCCCAAGACAGGTGGGAGGAGTTTCTATCATCGAGAACACTAGGGTGTCAAAGCCCCCCCTATGGTTCTATACTATTATTGACTGTGTGAATTGTAAGAGAAAGTGATAACTTGTGTTTTTTACATCAAATGGCCTAATCAAAGCAAGAATTTAAAGTAAATTGTTTTGATAGGATGGAATATTTCTTCGTGAGGGTGTGGAAAAATAAAATCACATGTCCTAGAAGACCTAGTGTCCTTCCTCTAAAAATGTAATTAGACCTTCCAATAGCTTCAACAATGGCGCATGAACCCACAGGAAGAAAACTAGTGAAGTTAAGAAAGAATTAGTTATCTTGAGGGGTACTAAGGGCATATCCAAAAGAAATTGGTGACATTTCCCAATATCCATTCAACATTTTATTCAGGTGAAATTGCAACCCACAACTGTCACCTCTATATAAATCCTAAGTTTTGGAAACTAGGTTACCTTCTTCAAGTCAGGGCAAGGGACTCTCAACCTTAAAAAATGATTATAGACCGAAGCTTGAAAAGAGTTGGGTGGCTCAAGCAGACTTGCGGGAGAAACCAGATCTAATCCTTTGCCCCTTCATGAGTATCTCCTTGCTTTAGTGTAACACACTTGAGGTGAAGGATTTTAAAGTACCCCAAAAAGTCAACTTCTAAGTTTCAAATGAAAAAACAATGACAGGGTTTGTTTTGGATGCCTACCCATAAAATCCTAACTTGTAATAAAATATGATTTTATGAACTCACAATAGAGGATTTTAGTGGGTTCATTAGAGTTTTCTTTTGAAAATTTTGGAATTGACATTATGAACCAATCCTTTTTTTTAAAGGTGTGATGGAGGGTATTGTCAAAACACCTTAGTTGTTTTTATTCTCCAAGATCGTTTGTGGGTGCAAGGGCAAGAGCATACTCAACCAAGGTGGATTTCCAAATCCTTTGTGTGCAAGTGAAGATGTGTGTAAGTCTATAGTGTGCAAATATCTATGAAAATAACATCACAGACTTCAAGTGGGGAAACATCACATAGTACCCCATCTTTGAAAGGCTTGATGCCATAGGATGGGTGACATATCTTTTTGATGCAAATATCTTGTTCCTATCTCAACCAACCAATGGTATATGGTTGGAGGTATTGAGTTGTCGACAACTTTAATCTCTTGATGACCTTAGACGAGATCATGTTCTTTTGATTACCACTATCAACAATGAAATATAGTGGAGTCCCCTTCACCCACATCTGCGAATGGAAGAGTTGTTCCCCCTCCTTATGCTCCTCCGACTCTTATGGTTGTACCTTTGTGGTTGCAATGGTAGCACTGGGTTTTGTATCAATGATTTTCTTTCCCTTATCCTGCTCTAAATCAAATCCTGTGCCATATTTCGATTCTTTTTCTTTCATCTTGGCCAACAATGATTATTTTGAGTCAGATTCACTAGTGTTGTGCCAGAGGATTTTGTGGAACTCACACCACTTTCCATTGTCCTTCTTCAACTTCTTGTTATCACTCTTTTCCTACAGCTTGGACTAGTTGTATTGATGTTGGATATCCTTGATTTGTCCTTTGTTCTGTGAGTTAGAGACACCTTTACCATGATTTTACTGCAACAAATTTGTAGACCCAAACTCGTACTTATTCCTTTGGTTAAATTAAATTATACTTGTGTATTGGTCATCATAGTTTCCAACAGGGTAGAGTTCGTCCTTCAGGGCATCAACAAAAGTTGTCCAAGTTCTGTCCTAAATGTTGTAGACTCATCTCCATCAAGTCTCTCCTAGTAACTTTCCTACCATTCTTTGACATAGGGAATGGCCTTAAGGAGTGAAAAAATGATCTTTTCAATGTCTAATTTTTTTGAATAGAGTAAATCTCTCTAATAGATTTAACCATTTTTCCAAAGAATTTGCATCCATATTTTCTTCAAAGAAATGAAAGTTAAAGTTAACGTGTACCTTGAAGGGTGTTGCATCTCTGAAATGGTTGCTTGTTGAAGGTGTTTTGACCATTTTTGGTAGTTGTTAAAGGATATGGGTGAAATTTTCCATCATCTTGTTCTATTGTCATGCAAGGGATTCCTCAAGAAACAACTTGATAGGATATCCTACTCTGTCATCTCTCTTTTCATCTATTATGGGAAGTCGCTCAGGCCAGAAAGAGTGGTCCCAAGTGAAATTAGTTCAATACCCAACTCTCTATACCCTAACCTTGTTGAGGACATGCATCGAGAAACAACAACGAGAATATTGCTCTGATACCATTAATATAGGTTGTATAGAGAATGAAATGCAAGGTGAGAAACACAAACTCACACACACAAATATTGCACATAGAATAGTAATACATTGAGAACCAAATTACATTAATAAATGAAATAGGAAAAGACTATGAAATACAAAGTAATACAAACTAGCTAGAATGGTGGTAGTTTATCTCCCAAGAGAGAGGCATCATCTAGGCTTATTCACAAGATGATCATTACAAGAGGTCGAAATGGCCTTTTAACATAAAGTACTAAACCCTAAGAGGAAAGAACCCTAAAGATCCAAAACCCTAACCATAGGATATGGATCCACCAAAAGAAATGTGGGCCCCAAGGAGTCTAATTGATAAGTCAACTTTTAAGGCCACTACTTTCACATATAAACTCCATTTTGGGCACATAATATCCCATTGGAAAGATATCTATGAGAATAAAAGTTTTGGTCAAGGATTAAGCATGCCATGGAAACCCTAATTTGTCACAAGTCCAAAACACATTGTTTAGGGCCTCAAAAATGCACCGAAATTATGGGACCTAAAAGACAAGAGGGAAACTGCCTTATGAGTCAGTGGAAGAGGTGGGTGGCCATCTATATCCACCTACAATTCAATAACAATTAAGTAACAATGGAGTAGAGATAAAAACAACATGAGTGAAAATGGAAATGATTTGGTAACAATGAGCTAGGGTTAGAAACAATGAGACTGATAAGAGAAAAGATCCAGTAATAACATAGACATGGCTAAGGTAACCACATGTTGTGGCTATTACCATTATAGGTGGCTATTAACATCCTAATTACTAGGAGGAAGCAATAATGCTTTGATTAGTATATATCTTAGCATATATACTAAGGTGATTCATACACTATCGAATAATGCTGCTCCCCTTAGCTGGAACCTATTCACCAGTCAGCACGCTCCCCTTAGCTGCTCAGTACCCAAGCCAAAGTAACGTCATCGAATACAGCACCAACGCAACAATAACAAGATCGAATGCCATATATCATAATGATCTGAGACTTTGCACAAGGCTCTCGTTCTATTATTTCTTTGTTCCAAGGCAAGTTCATCCTCCCACCACCCCCCATTGTCACACTGATCCGTAACAAACTGCAAAGCATACAGAGCAGGAAAATTTCCGGTTCACATAGAGAAAATTTAAGATGTTAAAAAGGTTCTTGAAATTACAGAAATCTAAAAGATGTTAAAAAGGTTCTTGAAATTACAGAAATCTAAAATTACTTTCGATTCGGGAAAATCTTTCAACTAAAAACCCTTCAGCTGTTAATTTTTTCACATGATATCTTCAACTTCAAGAACAACAGAAAGGGCATAGAGCATAACAAGATGTAAGTGCTAAAAGGGCACAGAGCATAACAAGACTTAATCCCTAAATATTTAAAACGAAAGCTTGAGCTCTCAGTTTTATGATGAACTCTAAAATAAAACCAATGTAAGACAACCAACATCCTAAACAATACAATGAATGTCAGTTTCTTAAACGAGTAGATCCAGTGTCAATGAGATTTCAACAATACAATGAATGTCAGTTTCTTAAACGAAGATTCAGTGTCAATGAGATTTCAAATTTGGTGAGTTATTATTGAATTCAAATATTTAATTTTAATTCATGATATGATATATAGATATATAATCTTAGTGTGTTTAATGGTTAAGAATATGTGTTTCCTTTTAATATATCACAAATTCAAATCAAGAACTGGTAAAGTATGTATAACTCAATAGACTTTACCAATCAAATCAAGAGGGTGTAGGATATATATACTTTTATAGACTTTACCAATCAAATCTCTAGACTGGACTGATTGAGAAGTTATTGTATGATCCTAGATCTCACAACCTTCGTAACAGCTTTCCAACCATTTAACTACTGCATGATGGATAGCCTTCACCAATAGATGAGTGATGGATGGGCATGATGCCTTTCTCGAGGATGTAGGATTTACACATGAGAGACAGCGTAGAGCCCACAGTCAGGGAGGAGGAAGAATGCTTTTTTTCTTTCCCATGCACGGTGAGGTTCTTTGCACATGAGGATGGGCCAGTCTTTTTTGACATAAAGTTACAACTCCAAAAAAGTATGCTCACGAGTCACACTGGATGTGATTATTGGTAACTTAATGTGTTACAGACTGTCAACACGTATAATTTCTAAATCCCGATTCCCAACATCTCAGATTCGAGGAGTCGTCCAAAGATCTACAGCAGTCAACTAATACCCTTGACCTGATGGGGACCAAATGCATGCAGACCAAGCGGTATAAACGCGCAGTCTACACGCTGCGGACAGGGAGGAAGAATGTTAGACGAACAGCCTCCTCCATAAAACTTTATAGATTGTTGTTCTTTGCTCTGTCACATAATCATATTCAATTAAGTGAGGAGAAGCATGAGTAT
>JASDQU010257575.1:1973-15863 GCA_032191745.1 Picea mariana | reverse complement strand
AGGAGTTCCCTGAAATTGGGAAGTTGCGCCAAGTTGGCAGCAAGATTTTGTGGGCCATTTGAGATCCTGGAAAGGATTGGGCCAGTTGCATACATGGTTTCATTACCTGCATCTATGACTGTACATAATGTGTTTCATTTTTCACTGCTTAAGAAATATGTACCTGATGCTAATCATGTTATCGATTGGACTGTGATTCTGGTGGAACTAGAAGGTGTTCTGCAAGTGCATACTGTGCGCATATTGGACAGGAAAATCAAGCAGCTCCGGAATCAAGCTATAGGGCTTGTAAAGGTCAAGTGGACCTGGTATGGTCCTGAGGACGCGACATGGGAGCATGAAGAAGTTATGTGGGAAGAGTACCTGCATCTTTTTGAAAATTTTGAAGGACACACAGAGGCAGTGTAAGTTGCACTGAGGACAATGCAAAAATAAGGGGAGGGGGATTGTAGTGTCCCCAAGGCCGAGCCCCGTTACAAATCATGATATATGCAATGAATTGTAAATGTGTTCTATAGGCTGGTGATCCAAGTTTTGTATAAGATGGAAGGCTTATGTGGTTGTTAGGCTAGGAAGCCTAAGTGTTTGAAGGCCAGGATCCTATTGTTGTACTTGTATGTATGCAAAATATTTAATAGAATATAAACACCACCAGGTGCAGACCGACCACGATGAATGAGTGAAGGGGGACTGAGCGTCCACAGAGTGGGCAAGGAACTAGGGGCTGGAAGGTGGGAAAGGGGCTGAGTGATGAGTCTAGGGGCTTAAACTTGGAAATAATATTTTAATATTGATTCAAAAAGATATGTGCATCATATGTTTTTATCCTAAGTCCTTTTGGAAGGACACGTGATTTCCCAAGTGGTGGGAGGAACGTGTGCTGGTGGAACGCATGCAGTTCCCAGGGTGACAAATGTCCACACTGACGCATGAAAATAAAATGGGAAAGGAACAGTGGTGAGCAAAATCTCTCACATTCCATTCGACTCGACTGCCCTGAGCAGGAGCCGTATGAGCCAGTCTGCAAGAGACCTTGAATATGTCTATTACAGAGAGGAAACCTGGGTGGGGTGCTGAAGAATGTGTGGTTACCCTTGTTCAGAGTCGTGAAGTTTGTCTGTGAGAGAAAAATAGTGTGTGCATTCCCTGAACGAAATGTCCATGTCAATTTTGGGGAAGAGTCTCTATTTGCCTAGGAAAAGCTGAGCGAGCTTGTGCATGAAGCCCTATTATGAAGTCTTGACCGAGAGAACATCCTGTGACTGCTAAACTGGTTCTTGGGAAGTCTGTGTCCATTTTCCCTGTGTTTGTTGTGCGCGCAGTTCTGGACTACGTGAGGCTTGTTGGCCTATGAGTGACTCCCTCCAGGTGAGAGAGTGTGCAGAGGAAGGAGAGAGCTCTTGGAAGGAACCCTGTAGCTGCAACAGAACTTGGAGACTTCTGGTCCAGTCTGTTCCTGTAACCCAAGGTAAGGGAGACTGGAAGCCGAAGGAATGTCCAGGTGACAGAGAAGGTGCACTCTCCTGGGGTGGAACATGCATGTGGGGAATGAGGGTCTGTGGGCAGTGAGCATGGGAGGTTCCTGGAGAGCGTTCTTCTTGGTGGTTGTGTGTGACTGAATTCCCTGTAACCTCAGTCTGAGTTTGGATTCCTTGCCCTGGGGTGGAGCTCAGTCCCAGCTCGGGGATGACCCACTGTTGAGTTGAGGAGAAATGCGGTCTACGGCTGGGAGGCTCATGGAAGGCCTGCATTTGGTTGGTGGATTCCACCATTGATAAAGATAAGTATATGAATTATTCTTTGATCATGTTTTTCATGACTGAGTTGTTTATGTATCATGTTTTCTACTGTGTATATAAATTAATATGATAAGGCTAAATGCTTGTTGAATATAGAAGTAATTCATATGTTTTACTCTAAGTTAAATGTATTACTTTTCTTGAATGCATGTGGTTATATAATTCCAGTATGAGTTATGTAAAAAGTCTGTGTACAGATTGGTTAGAGAGAGGTTTGAAAGCCTCGGTAGTGAAAAAGGTACACTACACCTTCAAACGAATTACATTCACATGCAACTTGCATCATACAAGTTGTACATGTCATACTCTCAACATAAATGCATTCATAAGGCTGAAATGTGCATCTACAAACAAAGAAATGAAAGCCTTACTTTCTCAATAAATCTAACCATTTCTTACCAAGCCAGTTCAATGGTGATTTTTTTTGCTGAAAATCGTCTTCTTGTGAATCATCTTGACTCACATTAATGATGGAATCTCCTCTTCCATTCTCGCTAGACTCTTTATCCATCTGCTTCTTGTGATGTGGATGAGTGGTTGGATGCAATGTCCAACATTGGTCAATGAGATGACCCTACTTCTCGCAATGAGTGCAAATCTTTTGCATCCTCTTTTCAAGTTGTCTTTGCTTGGAAAAATTCCTGAAAGTGGTCAATATTTTCCAACATTTTGAAACGTGATGGTTATATAAACCGCAATATGCGCATGGAATTTTTCTTCCATTTTTACATGCAAATTTACCATGCTTAACATAATCAAAAACAACTGAATGATAGGCAGAAATATACCTTGAACATTCACCTTTATCGCCTTCTTGAGGAGGTGAGTTGGAAGAGTTACAAACTCTCTTTTGAAGACCAACAATAGTGTTCTTGTCCTCATCGTTGTCACAACTCTTTCATTTCACACATTTGCATTCATCTTGAACACATACTTTGCATGCTTGAGGGATTGAACTTGCAACAAAAGTTCTGGAACATTTACCTTAATAGCCTTCTTGAGGAGGTGAATTTGAAGAGTTACAAGCTCTCCTTTGAAGACCAACAAAAATGTTCTTCTCCTCATGGCTCTCACAACTCCCTTGTTTCATACATTTTCATTCATCTTGAACACAAGCTTTGTATGCTTGAGGGATTGAACTTGAAACAAAATTTGTTCTTGGAACTTTTTCCCTTGTCTCGTCAACTTTGGACTTTGCTCCATCTCTTTCTTCATATCCAAGACCACAATACTTGGGTCTCTCTTCAACAACAATAGGGTCAACAATGCCTTATGCATGCTTTCCTAACCCTTTACCTTCATAGCCCATTTTTATCAATAACTTGGACCCTATTCCTCTTGTGTGATTTTCAAAAACACCAAAGCATTCATCTTGAGAGAATTTGAAGATAAACTAACATTACATACCTCATGTTCATGCATGTACTTGGTAAGGGTTTCCTTTGCCTCATGGAGTTGAGTCTCCATCTCATGCAACTTTTCAAGAAGCTAGTGCTTCTCCTCCTTCATGGCCATCACCTTCTCTTGAAGGAAAATGCTCTCTTTTCTTTCTTCCCACAACTCTTGTACCATATCTCTCATGGTTACAAACTCCTTCAACATCTCTTTGTCAAAGAACTTGAATAAAGATGTATGAGAACTATCAATGTTTCAATCTTCCTCCATCCTTACAAGATATCAAACTTCAACACAAAACTTGCACAATAATACCAACAACTAAATCTCTAGCTATCAATGGCAACCACATGAGAAAAAAAAACTATGCTCTGATACCACCTAATCTGAAAATAGGGGGATGACTTTCTATGCTATGCAAGCACCCTCTACTTCATTAAAATAAACTTCAGGACTTTGCTCAATGTCTTAGTTATGCAAGAAGTTTTATGTGTCAATTTCATGTTTCTTTTAAATAGTTATGTGTGAGATCTTTGTAAGATTAAATATGTGTTTTAAATAAATACACAACAAACATATCTTGCAGCAAATATAACTAGCAAACTCACAACTCCTTCTTCAATGAGCCCTCTCTGGGCTACATCTCCTTGAGCCTCCTTCAATGGACTAGGCTCTCTGGGATTAGTTTGTCAAAGATTCTTTTACAAGATGTTTCTCAACTCCAATGGATTTTCTGACTATTCTATTGGGTTCAGAATACATAAAAACCCCGAAAATGACTAATAGAACTCTGAAAACGGACCATGGTTCATCCAGGCATGACCTCTTCTACATGTGGCCATAAGCTTCCCTGAGCTTCCTTGTGGAAAAAACACCTGTAAAAGTCCTCAAATGGATCTGAAACCTATCACAATGTGTTCAGAGTATAACAATTAGCCAAAAATGACAATTCAGTCATAGAAAACAGACTTGGGCTCATCTGAGCATGGCCTCCATCAATGAGGGCTTCAAGCTCCATGAAACTTCAATGGTGTAAAACCTAAAAAAGAAGTCTTCAAATTCCTTTGAAAATAGTTTCAATGGATTCATAACATCCCAAAACCCCTAGCTGGGATTTTTTGGCACCTCATTTAGCCAAAAAATGAAGAAGTTAAGCCTCCTTCCATTTTCCTCCTTCAAGCTTGTTGTCTCTGGTTCGCCAAAACGCACCTCTGTACGTCCCATCTAGCTCACACTCTCATTTTTGTGCTAAAACCTAGCACTGGCACACAACCGCAAAATGCACAAAACTGTCGAAAAGTTAATGAAATTAAGCCCCGTAACCGCTTAGGCCATTGGGCATATGGTCCATGTGACCGCGCATAAAAGAAAAAGGCCCCAATGTCACGGGTGCATGCAAGTGTGACAAGTGGTGGGTGCATTAGTGTTATAACTGTTTCAAAAACCAAATCCATGTGCACAAAGTGGCAATTTCATATGGTAGACATAGAAACCGGGGGCTGGGGCTAAGCCCCAACCCGGACACGACCAAACCATACACATATTCAAACTTAAATATATATAAAATCATATAGTGTTAAGAAACACTTGAGTGGCACGTTGGTTGGGCAGCCATTGCTAAAGCGTTGGATGTAGGTGGAGGTCTGGGGTTCGAATACCACGAACTCCATAAAATTTTGAACTACACCATATACAAAGGTGCCACGTGGCAGCCCACGCCTGGGCCACGTGGCACCAAACCATTTTCTACCATGATGCCATGTGTCAAAACAGGATTCGTCCACATCTGCCAATCAATGATTGCCATGTCATCAACTTCCACCTCAGTGTATGGACATGCCACATCAGTTGTACGGCCTATGCCACGTCAGCTGTACGAACTGTACAGTCAGCAAAAAAATTTTGCCTATATGGCGAATCAAATAGATTGTGATATCTCACTCATCTGACATTCGTTTGAACCCAAAAGAGTTGTGTTGGGTTTGTGATGATGAGGTCTACACACCCGTTCGTTTTGAGGTGATTCTGAACACTTTCATTTTTGGGCTAAATTTTGATCCCTGGTCCAGATTCTGATCAAGAGACTACCTAAAATTGCTTCAAAATCAAGCCATAACCACCATCAACTCAAGTGAGGATGGGATAAATATATTTTTTATTGGCTAAACTATTGGGGAATCATGGAAGAAACAATTTTGCAGAATAAAGATACTATTAAAAAAAAACGTCAAATCAAAATTTAAGGAAAAAATGTGGTGTGATAAAGAATAAGAGAAAAAAAAAAAGGTATTATAAAGATGTAATCAACCCTAATGTAGAAGATCAAAATTATCTATCTGTTTTGCCAACTGTAAAGAAAAAAATAAACATTGCTAAGATAAGAATGAATTCTCACGAGCTCCATAGTGAAATTGGGCATTGGTCAATTCCTAAAACGCCACGAGATGAAAGAGTGTGTCACCTTTGTGACACTAAGAAGGTTGAAGATAAAAATCATTTTTTCTTAGATTGTCCAGCATATACCCATATTAGATCTCATCTTTAACATATTGATCACACTACCAACCTTCCTAACCTCTTAACTCAACAAAAGTATGGTGATCTTGGAAAGCTTCTCTTAATGTTTTTCAAGCACAGAAACAAAATTCTAAAGAATCACAAGTAATCACTTACCCTCTTAAGGTCTGATAGATCAATTAAGTCTTAGTGGACTTAATCATCATCATCATCATATTAAATATTAAATATTATATTATATTATATCAAAGAGTCAATTGATTATTATATTTAATATAACTAATTGGTTTATTATACTTTAATAACCACCACCATCATTATAATTGAATAAATAAGGTATAATTTCATATAATATTAATAAACTATTTTTTGTAAAAAAAAATCATAAAAATTAATAATGATAAAATAAATTCATTTTCACTTAACAATAACAAATTTCCATATATAATAAATATAAGATAATTAAATAGTCATTTTAAGTTTTTTTTCTTTTTTTTTGAATGGTTAAATCTACAAATTTGAGTGATTATTTTTATGAAAATATCCCAGAATTTTTCAACATGTTCAATCAATTTCTACATTTAAAAATAGATTTTAAACAAAAAAAAAGATAGTAATTTTGTTCATATTTATCTGACCATATTATATTATTGAGGCTAAGAAAACCAAAACTTAAAACAC
This sequence comes from Picea mariana, assembly GCA_032191745.1. Classification (NCBI taxonomy): domain Eukaryota; kingdom Viridiplantae; phylum Streptophyta; class Pinopsida; order Pinales; family Pinaceae; genus Picea; species Picea mariana. Next base: position 9,471 of record JASDQU010257575.1, on the reverse strand, counting down.
TCCATATTATTTATTGGGGCTTAGAAAACCAAAACTTAAAACACATAGACAAACCCTGATTAAATATGAAAATAAAGCTATTATTATATTTTTTAAATAACCATAATTACAACAAGTCACATGTCGTAATTTATATCAGATTTAAAAAAAAAATTATTTACATTTATAAATTATAAAAAATAAAAAAAAACCGCGAAAATGTGACGCTTTGTATGTGACGTTATGTTTGTGACGTTACTAGAGCCGGTCACACTAACGAGTCACGAAAACGAGAGGAAACTCCATTTCAATATCATCTAAAATGTATCAAAGATTTTGAGTAGATTTGGAGACTTTTCCGCACTTTGTAGCAGGCAAAATAACTTCAGTTCAGACCAGAGAGCTGACGGACATTTCGTATGATTTGCAGTAGATGAAGTAACTCCAGTAGATGAAGTAATCCATAGGAAATTTATATCAAAATCAATACAAAGTGAATTCTAAACTTTGCAACTTGGATAAGCTAGGAACGACTTCTTAATTGGTGATATGACCAAACAATGCTTGTAAATAACACAACAGGTAGACAATGCCGTCTTGAATTGCTGAATTGTTTAAGCAATGTCTACATATTGTGTGTGTAGTGTTTTGAAATGTCCTAATCATAATCATTGTGTGTAAGTGTTTTAAGCAATGTCTACATATTATATGTATGTAGTGTTTTGAAATGTCCTAATCATAATCACTGTGTGTAAGTGTTTTGAAACGTCCAGATACTAATTGAATGTTTAGGACTGAATTAAAATTGACCAAAAAAACACTTTCTCTTAATGTCACTTCTCCTTGAGGTCAAGAACACTCTTTACCTATATCCCATGATATAGGATATTTATCATTTGAGATTAGGAATATGCATTACCTATATGCATGATATAAGATATAGAGTACATTTTAGTTGAGGTTAGGAACACTCTTTACCTATATCCCATGATATAGGATATTTATCATTTGAGATTAAGAATATGCATTACCTATATGCATCATATAGGATATAGAGTACATTTTAGTTTTATTGTTATTATTATAGTTTTTCTTTCCAACTTAATTTATTAGTGTTACAAGGATATAGAGTACATTTTATAGTATTATAGTTTTTTTCTTAACTTAATTTATTAGTGTTACAATTAGATACATTTCCCTTTAATGTCAATGTTATTTTGTTATTTTCAATGTAATAAAAAAAATATATTAGTAAAATGTAAAGTTTCAGAATTTTAGTTTTAAAATGTAAAGTTTCATAATTTTGGTTTTGGGAAAATAAAGTTTTTATGGATACCTTGTTAGTTATCTATCTTATTGAATATTTGGTTTTGAGGTTTTGAGGTTTGGGGCTATAATCTCTTCAAAAATTATTGAAGGAAGATCCCAAAACCAATGCAATTCAAAAGAGTTTTATAATTAAGTGTAATTACTTTGAAGCTTGAGATTACCAATACTAGCTAATTACCATGAAGAATGAGAGACTTCTTGGAGTTGGTTCAGACATGTATAAGTCACTAAATGCTCAATAAAGGTAGGACTAGAAATTGAGTATCTTGGTTAAACCGTTTTGGGATAGTGGAGGAGGTTTTCCTTCATGGTATTAATATTGTTAAAAAAAAAACCTAACATATTCCACCCTAAACATCTTATACCCCTAAGTTAATACAAATGGTGTCAGTAGTTGAAGTTAGGTATAATTTATTTGTACTAGTATTTTCATTTATAACTGCTAGATTGGTTTCAGGAAAGTCTTTTTCTTTGTTTGCAGGTTGAGAAGCCCATGGGTGAGTAAAAGGATTGGAGCAAGGACACCCTAGCGATCTCATCTCCAACCATTTGATCGTTTAGTAAGTCTTTTAATTACCTCAGTAATTTCATAATTATTGTATGCTAACTAGGAGAAATATAGAGTGTTGTCTCTACTTTTCAATCTATTGTGATGGAACCCTAGTCATAGGTTATAGTTTATTGTTTTGTACCAGAAATGATGACTCCACTTAGGAATAACTCCTAGATTTATTCTTTGTAGGGTGACCCTTGTTACTTCTAGGATCCCTGTGTGATTTATTTGGTCTATTGTTGGTGTGACTACTTATTACATCCTTTTCAAGTTAAAGTTCAAAACTTTTTCTGAAGTTTTCTTGGAAATTTCCTCCCCTAAATGAGAGCACTCACATGTTTCCCTTTGGGATTAGAGCTAGTACTTGTAACTTTCCCTTGAAGAGAGTGTGATTACTCACAAATTTCCTTTCCCAAAGGAGTGAGTGCCCCTTGGGGAGTGTTTTGTGCCTCTATGGGAGTGTTTGTTTCCTCCTAGGAAGTGGTTTTTTTCCTCCTCATCCCTATAATCGCTTGTTTCCCTTAGGAAAGGAGTGAGTACTAGTGTGTTTCCTTTGATAAAATTTCATGTACTCACACATTTCCTTCACAAAGGGGGTGAGTGTCTCTTGGGAATTTTTTTTTTCCAGCCTTCATCCATGTCTTTCTTAAGATTTCCTCAACCATTTTGTTGGTTGTTTTTTGTAGATTATAAACGTGTACAATTAATTTACTGTAAATAGATTCTTCATATAAACATAAAATATACAATGGCACACACATGCACATTACATGAGAATTTTACCATGGAAACCCAAACTGGGAAAACCAACAACATGTTTTAGGGCCACACTTCTAATATTATATTCATCATATCCTCATTGTTTACAATAAAATACATATATAGGATCTCGTGACATCCAAAACCCGTAATATGTTGACCCGAATTAGTCAACAAAACTAATTCCTTAACCTGAATTAGAAAACCATCGACGAAAACCATGTAACATGAATTGTGACCCCATGTATGAGGGGGATAGATCCCCCCTTCTAACCCCTACGTGTCTAATACAACACAAACACTAGCTCTAGTTATGCAAAGAATATAACACATACCCAACATTCTCCCATTTGTTGTTTTGTTTGCATACAAGGGGTTACAAGGTCACATAGTCAACAATCCAAGGAATCAATTCCCATAGAACCTATACACCAAGAGAACTTCTTAGTGCTCATATATTTTTTTAATGAATCTGCAACATTCTTCAAAGTGTGGACACCTTCATCGGTAACACTTTATTTTCTTCAACCATGTCTCTCACAAACTGATATTGAGCATCAATATGCTTTTTGTTTTAATGATAAGTCAAGTTCTTTATCATGAAAATTGCACTATGATTGTCACAATTTACCCTTACATCTTGTTTTACCAACCCAATACCTAAATACAATCTCTGTAACCATACTGATCCCTTTCTTGCATGAGTGTATTCCATGTATTTAACTTCGTGAGTTGAGAGTGCCACTACAGATTGTTTTTTTCTCATCCAACTCATTTCTCCTCCAAATAATTTAAATACATACATTCTTGTATATCTTCTATGATCAAGATATCCAACCAAGTATACATCAACAAACCCATGTATTTCCAACACTCTGTCCAATCCTGGTCTTCCTCGGTAGCACAATCCATAACTAGTAGTGCCACACAAATACCTAAAAAACCTCTTTACTATTGTCCAATGCTCCTTCCCTGGTTGTGACATATACCTACTCAAAACTCTAATGACATGTACAATGTATGGTCTAGTACAGACAATTGCATACATAAAAATACCAATTGCACTCGCATATGGGACATGGGATATGTTCTCTTCCTCTTCATGTTTCGTGGGAAACCGATCCATATATAACTTTACACCTATATTAATAGGGAGCTTGATCGATTTACATTCCTTCATATTAAACCTCTACAATACTGTTTTAACGTATTTCCTCTGAGTTAACTAGAGTTTCATGTTTTCTCGATCTCTTTTAATTTCCATGCCCAAAATGAAATTTGCAACACCAATATCCTTCATGTCAAATTTAGAGGACAACTAATTTTTCACATCATAGATAATCTCCTTGTCATTTCCTATCAACAACATATCATCCACATACAAGAAAAAATAAATAAAATGATCACTGATTAATTTGAAATACACATAATGATCCACTTTTCTCCCTCTGAAGCCATGGCCCAACATATAAGTATCAAAATTTTTATACCAAATCCTTTGTGATTGCTTTAATCCATACAGAGACTTTTTCAACCTACATACAAACTCTTTCTTTCCATTCAAAACAAAGCCTTATAGTTGCTTCATGTAGATTTCTTCTTCCATATCCCCATGTAGGGATTTTGTATTCACATCCATCTATTCTACTTCAAAATCAAGCGCATCAACAACAGATAAAAGAAATATAATTGAATTTAACTTAGAAACAAGAGAAAAAATATCACCAAAGTCAATTCCCTCAACTAGAGAATAACCTTTTTCTAATAATCGAGCTTTTTATTTCTCCACTTTGCCTTTTTCATTCAACTTCTCCTTTAACACCCATTTCTTTCCAATGTGATTTCTTATATTCGACAAACCCACTAGATCCCAAGCCTCATTCAAATCCAAGGTTGTCATTTATTCAACCATGGCCCTTTTCCATAGTTTTCCATCCTCTCAATCCACTAGCTCCCTAACAGTTTTAAGATCATCATCAGTAATAGACAAATAAAAATTTGAGCATAAATCATGTGCAATATACCTTTCTATTTTCCTTCTTTCCTGAATCAATCTCCTCAATACTGGAGTATGAGGATCTTGTTGTTGTTGTTGTTGTTGTTGTTGTTGTTGTTGTTTTTATGTAGAGTTTGATTCATCATCCTTCAACTCAATCTCTACTTTCTCTGGTTCTTCCTTCCTTGGTAGAACTTCCTCTTTCACAACATATTTGATTTCTATAAATACCACATGTTGGCTAACACTGCGTTGTTAGTTTCTAGGTTCCAAATATTATAAACTTTCAAACCATCTTTATACCCAATAAAGATACATTTTTTATCCTTTTTATCTAGCTTACTCTTGTTTTCTTTTGGAACATGTATATAGGAATCACATTCGAAAACCCTCAGATGTGTGAGAGAGGGTTTCTTACTATTATGTACCTCATGTGGAGTCTTGTCATCTAGTGTTGATGAGGGTGATTGATTGACCAAGTAACATGTAGTATCCACTTCCTTTTCCAAAAATTCTTGTCCTAACCTAGCACCACTAATCATACACCTTACTTTTTCCATCAGCGTCCTATTCATCATTTCTGAAACCCCATTATATTGAGGGGTACATGGAGTATTCTTCTTCATTATTATACCACACTTCTTATAGAACTCTTCGAATTCATTCCTTATAACTCTACACCATTATCTGTCCTCATCACCTTAATTATTTTCTCTATTTGATTCTCCACAAGAGTCTTAAACTCTTTAAACCTATCAAAGACTTCAGATTTCTTCTTAAGGAAATATATCCATGTATTCCTCGAGAAGTCATTTATAAATGAGACATAGTACACATATTTTCCCATTGATGGAACTGACGCATGTACAAACACATCAATTTGCACCAATTGTAAAATTACCTATGCCCTCGATGCACTAGAGGGGAATCTTATCTGATTCTACTACCCATATACAGAATGTTCACATAAATAAAAATCTAGAGAGAAATTAGACATACCTTCAACCATACCTTTACCATGTAGTAGTTGAAGGCCCTTCTCTATGATATGCTTGAGTCTTTGATTCCACAACATATTCTTTTCACCAAATATTGTAAGAGTTTTTTCTTCATTAGCTCCAATCTCAGGAACAATGGAATAATTGCACCCATCACTAATAGTTCTTCCTTGCAGCTTACACAGATTTCCAAACTATACTCCCTTCAGCAACACCATTGCTCCTCTAACCATCCTACAGGTTTCTTTCTAAAACGTTGTTTCTAACCCTGCATCATCCATTTTGATTATAAAAATAAAATTCCTGGCCAATCCTAGGATATGAAGAAAACTAGGGAGTGTTATAATCCTTCCATCTATGAGATTCAACTTGAATTTTCCTTGTCCTATGATTTTGGTCGTCGACTCATCACCTCGGAAAACTTCACCTCCATCATACCTTTCATATTCATAGAACCACTCTCTCTAAGGAGTTATATGGAACGATGGACCAGAGTCAACTAGCCATGCCTCATGATCTACATCTATTCTTGAAGAAGCCAATTACACACACCCTCCTTCTGTGGAGGTTTTTTATTTTGTAGAACGAGCATCATCATATCCTTTTTCTCTCTCTCAACACTTTTGGATCTACATTGCTTCTTGTAGTGCCCTTATTTTCCACATCTCGATCATACCTTTACATAGCTTCTAGGAGATTTAGATCTACCCTTAGATTTAGATCTCCCACTTGACGACTTAGATCTATTTCTTTTTTGCGAGCATACTCTTGCAAATAATTACTATGTTCTCTTTCCTTCCATGTTCTTCTGACTCATCTCCTCCAAAAATAAGGATAATACCACATCATTGAAACTTAAAGTAGTTGTATTATACTACCTATGGATATAACTAGACTATCCCACGAGTATGGTAAAGAGAACAATAAACTAATACATTTTCCTTCATAAAAAAATTGAATATCCAAAGATAATAAATGAATTACCAATGTATTGAAGGAATTCACAATGCTCTGTCATCAAGTCTCCATATTTCATCCTTAGTTTACACAAATTCTTCCACATGAACAGTTTATTTACCAATGACTTAGAATGATACAAAGTCCCCAATTTGTCTCATAATTCCTTGGTTGTAGCTTCCCTTGACACATTCAGTAATATTGAATCTTAGAGACATAGTTGCATTGTGCTACTCACCTTTCGATCCAAATATTTCAACTATTTTGTTGATGTTCATGTAGGTGCAGTACCTAGATCCACTGTGATCCACTAATCTTTGTCTACGAACATATCTTCCATATTTAGTTTCTACAGCTCAAAAAAATTCCCATTAAATTTCTCGATCTCTACTTTCGAACTGATCACCATTTATTTTCACCTAAGAATAAATACCGTATATCTCCCAATGTAACAGGTCTTATCACAGACCTAATTCAAACCCTTAGCCACAAAGGTGTCCCCTTGAAGCCAAAAATCTATCTCTAATACCAAATGTATATTTTAACCTTGTACAATTAATTTACTGCAAGAATATTCTTAATGAAAACAAAAAAGATGCAATGGAACACACACACATTATATAGAGATTTTTACCCTGGAAGCCCAAACCGGGAAAACCACCAACCTGTTTTAGAGTCGTATCTCTAATCTTATATTTATCGTATCTTCATTGTTTATAATAAAATACATATATGTGATCCTATGGCATCAAAAACCCGTAATCCATTGACCCAGATCAGTCAACAACCCTAATTCCTTATCCAGAATTGGAAAACCATCAATGAAAACCATTTGTCGAAAACCCACCAAAAACATACACAAAAAATTTCCATTTGTTTTCGATCGCATTGTCCATGAACCTCCCTGTGCCCCCTGGGGTAAGGGGG
>JASDQU010257569.1:3658-23100 GCA_032191745.1 Picea mariana | reverse complement strand
CATCCATCCAAAATGATTGATTTCAACTAATAAAGTATCATCAATTCTTTATTTTAAAATAGGTTTTAAACTCTATTAAAAAATCCACCTTATAATCAAGCTAAATAATCACATTAGCGTGTTCAATAATCACATTAACGTGTTACAAAATCTTGAACAGAGAATATGCTACTTTAAGTTTTAGTAAACTTGAAATTAAGAAGAAATAACAAAGACAACAGTCACAAGGAAGTGGAACCATAAAGCACACAAACACCTCTGAACTAGAATACCCATACATGGTTACTCCAATTAGTATCTTAATCTAAGCAAATGACAACGCATGCCAGGCCATGTACCAAGGTTCAATTCGCTTGCTAAATAATCACATTAACGTGTTACAAAATCTTGAACAGAGAATATGCTACTTTGAGTTTTAGTAAACTTGAAATTAAGAAAAAATAACAAAGACAACAATCACAAGGAAGTGGACTCATAAAGCACACAAACACCTCTGAACTAGAATACCCATACATGGTTACTCCAATTGGTATCTTAATTTAAGCAAATGACAACGCATGCCAGGCCATGTACCAAGGTTCAATTTCCTTCAAGTCATGAATAAGATGTTGGAATCAGATGCAAGTCCTAGATGATTTTGATGAAAGAGTATCCCTGTAATTGTAGCCCAGACAAARAAAAGTGCTTATAATAAGTAGTTTCCCCATTGAAAGCCATCCTGCCCGTTAAAACCGGCCACATATTCCTMGGAAYCTAAATAAGCAGTTTCCCCATTGAAAGCCATCCTGCCTGTTAAAACGGGCTACATATTCCTAGGAATCTAAATCCACATATTCCTAGGAATCTAAATAAGCAGTTTCCCCRTTGAAAGCCATCCTGCCTGTTAAAACGGGCTACATATTCCTAGGAATCTAAATCAATTTGTAGTAACACTAAAAATGAAATCTTAGACTTGACATTTATCACATTAAAACAACAYGTAATCATAGATACACAAGCAACCAAAGCACTATACATAACATCATGCATGTGAAATTAGAAAGCAACAACATAAAATACAGATCCACCATCACATACATAACACATGAACATCAGGAGAGAAAAATCAATATATATATATATATATATATAACACATGTGGCGCTAAATGTTTTTGGGCCAATTCGGGATGTAAAGTAAGCAATTTCATAAAAAAGTGAAAATAGAGGTATAATACACAAACCAAGGACCCGGGAACTTTAAACTTACCCAGATATGATGGAGAGGGTCTTAATGATAAGAAAAATGACTCAAGTCAGAATGATATTTTGAAGGAAATCTTCTAATTCAGGAAGATCGTGACCCAATCTGCAATTTACCAATGGTTGCGAAATATATGGCAATCACTCGGCAAGGGTCAAAAATAAATAAATATCAGGAAAATTTTGAAAAAAAACAAAAATTCTACGCCCAGGAATCAGCAAAAAATAACAACACCTTTTAAAAAAAATATCGATTAAAATGCAGAAACATTTTATAACTAAGATTTTGTGAGTTCCAGCTTTCACAGTGGGAGATGTTTGATAAATGTTTTTATTGTTTAAAAGGTTTCCAGAAATAGTCGGAATCATTTTTTATTTTCCAATGTTTCATCACAATAATTTGGTCCATTATCAAGAAACAAAGAATAATTTGGTCCATTATCAAGAATGGACAAAGAATTTGTAAAGAGAAATTATATAAACAAAGAATTTGTAAAGAGAAATTGTATAATAGATTCTTATTAATATAAAAATAACCTTAAAATTATAAATAATATATAAATAAAATAAGAATTTGTAAAAAAAATTGTAATAGATTGTTATTAATATAAAAATAACCTTAAAATTATAAATTAATATATAAATGAAATAATAAAGTCGTTCTTATTTCAATAAGTTTATGTTTTCAGGTATAGTTGCGTTGTATCGTCTTTCGACGTTTCAAATCTCACTGAGTGGGGTTCGAAAGGTCGATCAAACAGAAAATATTCTACAAGTTTTGAAAGATTAAACGATAACATTAGAAGATTTTAACGGTGCACGGACGTGAAATTTTAATTTTATATAAAAAAGCATTTTCAGAAAAGTACATACATTCTGTGGATCTTGGATCTCAGGACGAAATGGGTTCAATAAATTTTAACCTGGGCCTGCATTCGCAGATCCGATCTGGAAATAAAACTACAAGATGATAGTGATAATGAAGCGATTTGCTTAAATTTTACTTACCATGGAGCGTAAAATTCCACGAGAGCGCCCCTATCTTTGCCTACTTCATTCTCGAAATTGTCAGGGGTTAGGACCGTCACATCGTCTGATCGCACCGCCACAAGCAGAAATGTAAACGCAAACACGGCCAAGATCCACCCTCTGCCCATTGTAAACCGTCAAATTTAATTCACAGAGATCAAAAACAATGAGGACTTTAAAACCCTAGAACAATAACTCCGAAACTCGGATAAATCTTGGCCTGCCAAAAAGCCGGACTTTCTCCGATTATTTACGCTCCTCCTCTTCCTCCTCTCCTCTTTATACAGACCTCTTCACTTTGACGTGGTCAGTGTAAGAACTAAGAAAGTCTTTTCTAGTATATTATATTGATTTTCAAAATATAAGAATTAATGACTAATTCTTTATCGTTTTGTTTTGGTTAGGTTTGGATTCAAGTTAAGTTGGTTGTCATTATAACATTATAACCCTTAAGGTGTGTTAGCTAACAGTGAGATAGTACTTAGCATGTAACTTATGATTTAGCAATGGTATAAAGATTTGAGGCATACAAAGACACCAATGTATAATTGGTATTTTGAGTTTTGAGAGCACTCTTCATTTAAAAAATAATATTCAAGGAATAACTATAAAATAGGTTACAAATTAAAGCAACTTCGTCTCGTAAAAGCAAAGAGGTTGGACAAAGTATTTGAGTGTAAATATAGGGTAATTTGTGTTAAGGTAAGCTCTAATGACCATAAATATGGCATACTCAATAAAACCCTGAGTCTAAAAGGGTCAAGAATATTTATAAACGAAAACCTTATTATAGAAGATCATGTTGAATAAGAAACAAAATTCAAAAGGTAAAAGATGCTACGAAAGAAGGAAAAATGGGCAATAATCAAAATAGAAAAGCTACTATTAGGGATAGAGACAAAAAAGATAATAATAAATAGGAATTTGGGACACTGTGGATCCTCTCTTGGAATTATAGTGGTTTTTCATGGAGCAAAGGTCTCATGTTGAGTTGGATCCCCAGTGGAACTAATATTTTATTGTTTGTTGAAACTTGGGAGCATGAAGATCTAAGGTCCCTAAGATAGAAGGATTTGTCTTGTAGTTAGTATGGAATAAGAGATCCTATCATGAAGGGATTGGAGGCATCACTTGCTATGTAAAGAATAACATTTTTCCTCGTATTAGGATTCTCAAGAAATACCCTCTCAATCAGTACATGTAGATGGAGCATTCAGACATTAATGCTAGTAAAATTTGTATAACAATATGTTGTTTTGCACCTCTTAATTCTATCTTTTATAAGAAAAATGGTTTAGATAAAAATTGTCCTTATAATGGCTTAAAACATTACATTTATAGTTTGAGAAATGAAAGCAGTATCCTCTTGCTAAGAAACATTAGTGCTAGAACAACAACTAACCAGACTATTATCTTAAGTAATTATTCTAATCCTCATCCTATATGGTTAGATGTGGATCTTGTTTTAGCTAGTGGATACAAAAGAAGCTCTTAAGACTTGGTTGAGAATTTGTTTGGTGATGAGCAGATAAAGCTCTACAACTCTCAAGATCTAATAATTTTCAATGGTCTAGTGAAGTGGTTGAAATACAATCAGGTGACCTATATCCATGGACTTGGCAGTAGTTTCATAGGTTATGTGATATCAGATATCTCCATTTATAACACAATAGTAAATGTAGACATATTGGATGACCATGAGCCAGACTTAGATCACAGACCCTTAACCTGAACTCTAAACGTGGTCATGTACAAAAGCCTAATAAAAGAGAATTATAATAAACCAAAAGTACTCGATCTTCAATAAAAATAAAGCCGATCTTTTTTCTAAATGATTTAAATAATGAAGTAAAACTCCTACCAATTAAGGACAATATTGAAGACCTTTATCATGATTTTATAAATACCTTCTCTACTTCCATTAACAAGTTCTCTATCGAGGTGTCATGTATAAAGGATAATAGAATGGTCAACCCCTGGTATGATAAAGAGTGTAAGATTGCTCAAAAAGCCATTAGGGATACTTCTAATGAGTCCCTAAAATCTCATAAGATAAATATGCACAAAGTCGTAATTAAAAGAAAAAAAGGTACTATATAAATAGAAAGTAAGAGAAGTTTTCACACCTCTCTAAGTTGGATCCTAAGAATTTTGGAGGCAAATTCCAAGTCGTAAAACTAAAGAAAGCAGTATTATTTCCTTGATGCACTAGAACTCCTACCTTAAAAAGTTTTATGAATCCCTTGATGTCATGGACAACATTCAACCCCTTTTTACAAAGGAAGAGGTTTTCTCTTTAGAAGACGTATAGTTTAGGGTTAAGCAACTTGGACAAAAGAAAGTTAAGGACATCAAAGGCTACCGAGCTGAAATCTTGAAAATCAGAGAGGCTATCCTCATCCCTCACATTCACAAGTTCTTTTATCTAGTAGTCAAGTAAGGTCTGCCCAAATCATGGACTCAAAGCCCCATTGTTCTTATTTTTAAAAGCGGGGATAAAAACAACCCCTCTAATGATAGGGCTATTGTGATTAGCCCTCTTTTATCCAAGCTTTGTGAAGTTATTCTGGAAATGAAGATCAACATATGGCTATAAAGTCGAGGAAAAGGGATAAAGGCCAGACCAAATTTAGGAGCTAGCATTCAACTATAGAACACCTTGTTACGCTTCGGATCATTGCAGAGGAGTATCATAATAATAAAAATCAATCTCATGTGTTTCTTTGTTGACTTCAGAAAAGGATTCGACATAATACCTAAAACCAACCTTTGGATAGGCTAGAAGAGCTAAATGTTCCATTCAAGTTGAGAGCTACAACAACAAATCTGTATGAGAACGGTATTGCCAAGTTTAGAAACACCAAGGGTTGGTCGAATTATATTAGCTACGATATTGGAGTTAAGTAAGGTTGTCCCCTATCCCCTACCCTTTTCGACATATATGTCAACAAGTTAGAGGGTTGTTTGGAAGAAGCAAGGTGTCACGTCACAACTTTAGCTATAATAGTTATCGTCTTTCTTATGTATGTTGATGATAGTGTTCTTATGGGGAGGTGTCCCTATGATCTCAATAAGCAACTAAGAATTCTCAAGGATTTCTATTATAGTACGAGTATGATTGATGAAGCATGGTCTCTACGTTTTTCTAAAGTGAAAGCTCAACGTGTTTCGATCCCAACTAGGATCATCATCAGGAGCTCAAGTGCAAGATTTAAGATGCTCACTTGATAGCTTTTGATTCTCATCCCATAAATACTCGTCTAGACTCCAATATCTCATGAAATCATCAAGTCGGTGTTGAATTGGAGGTTTGATTGTTTTTGCTTAGGTAAATTAGAGGTTTCCAATTCTCATTAAGTTTCCAACCCTTATCCCTGTTAAGGTTATTTTGATGAATTTATATTTCTAGGGCTTCCATGATTTTCCTTTTTCCAGAATGATCAACATTGGCAATGATTTTGGTGTCTTCCAGGCAAACTAGGTGACTAGTCTTTGAAGAGTGTTATGCTAAGGAAAATTTGTGAGTCCTATTCTATTTTAGATTACCATTGTGTTCATTGAGTCTAATCTTCATGGATCTCCTAGCCTCACCCAAATAGACTTTATCGCAAGAACATGGTATAGAATAAACATCTTAGTGCATGTTTGCCTCTAAAATGATGGGAGTTAGCATGCAAATATCTATGAATATGAGTGGGTTTCCTGCAAACCTGGTGCCCAAGGGTGCCATCATCTTTTGTTTGTAGACTCACGTAACACTTCCTCAAACCTAGACGTTAACATAGAGTATACGTTGTCCCGAATTTATGAGCAAATGGTGTTAGCCAACTTTACGTGAAGAATGTACGCCTGGTGAGATAGTGTCTCTAGCTCCCGTCGTTTCATTTTTAATTGTGTCCTTAATAGGGGGAGGCTATTCGTGCGGAATAATCTCATGTTTATGCCTCTATTAATATGATGGTTGATCATTGCAAATTTTGGAATAACCTCTACATCCCTACATTTCTTTAAGAATGAGACATCAGCCAACCTATGGGCCATCTTTAAGCGAGTATTTTCCAAAGATCTGAGGTTGTTTAGTGTGTCCCTCCGATAGAGGGTGTGCACTTCAATAAACATGAAATACTCAAAAGTAGAATTGATGAAGCGTGGTCTCTAAATTTTTCTTAAGTGAAAGCTCAATGCATTTCGATCCCAACTAGGATCATTATCAATATCTTAGATGCAAGATTTAAGATGCTCACTTAATAGTTTGTGATTCTCAACCCATAAATACCCGTTTAGACTCTAATATCTCGTGAAATCATCAAGTCAATGTTGAATTAGAGGTTTGATTGCTTTTTAGAAAGTAAATTAGAGGTTTCTAGTTCTCATTAAGTTTCCATCCCTCATCCCTTTTGAGGTTATTTGGATGAAGTTTTGTTTCTAAGACTTCCATGATTTTCTGTTTTCCATAATGATCAACCTTGGCAATGATTTTAGTGTCTTCAAAACAAACTAGGTGGCTGGTCTTTGAAGAGTGTTCTACTAAGACATATTTGTGAGTCCTATTCCATTTTAGATGGGCATTGTGTTCCTTGAGTCTAATCTTCATGGTTCTCCCAGTCTCATCGATATAGAGTTTATCGCAAGAACATGGTATAGAATAGATACCCTTGTGCATGTTTGACTCCAAAATGATGGGAGATAGCATGTAGATATCTATCAGTATGAGTGGGTTTCCTGTAAACATGGTGCCCAAGGGTGCCATCATCTTTTGTTCGTAGAATCACGTAACACTTCCTCAAACCTATACGTTATCGTAGAGTATAGGTTGTGCCAAATTTCTCAGTGAATGGTGGAGCCAACTTTACGTGGAGAATGTACGCCTAGCGAGATAATGTCTCTATCCCCAATCGTTTCGTTTTTAATTATGTCCTTATTAGGGAGAGGTTAGTCGCGTGGAATAATCTCTTGTTTCTGCCTCTATTCATATGATGGTTGATCACCACGAATTTTGAATAACCTCTGCATCCCTGCATTTCTTTAGGAATGAGATATCAACTAACCTGTGGGGTGTCTTTAAGCAAGTATTTTTTGAATATCTAAGGTCGTTTAGTGTGTCCCTCCAATAGAGAGTACACACTTGATTAAAAAAGTAATATGCAGGAATAGAAATGATGAACTGTGGTTTCTTTGTTTTTTTGAAGTGAAAGGTCAACGCATTTCTATCCCGACTGGGATCATCATTAGGAACTTAGATGCAAGATTTAAGATGTTCACCTGATAGCTTGTGATTCTCATCCCATAAATACTCATTTAGACTCCAATATCTCGCGAAATCATCATGTCGGCGCTAAATTGGAGGTTTGATTGTTTTTTAGCAGGTAAATTAGAGGTTTCTAGTTCTCATTAAGTTTCCAACCCTCTTCCATGTCAAGGTTTTTTGGATGAATTTCTATTTATAGGGCTTCCATGATTTTCCTTTTTCCATAACGATCAACCTTGGCAATGATTTTGGCGTCTTCCAAACAAACTAGGTAGCTAGTCTTGGAAGAGTGTTCTACTAAGGTATATTTGTGAGTCCTACTCCATTTTAGATCAACGTTGTGTTCCTTGAGTCTAATCTTCATGGTTCTCCCAGACTCACGGATATATACTTTATTGCAAGAACATGGTATAGAATAGACACCTTTGTGCATGTTTGGCTCAAAAATGGTGGGAGTTAGCATGCAAACATCTATTAGTACGAGTGGGTTTCTTGTAAACCTAGTGCCACCATCTTTTGTTTGTAGACTCGTGTAACACTTCCTCAAACCTAGATGTTATCATAGAGTATTCATTGCCGCAAATTTCTAAGCGAATGGTGTTAGCTAGCTTTATGTGGAGATTGTATGCCTGGTGAGATAGTGTCTCTAGTTCCCGTCGTTTCATTTTTAATTATGTCCTTGTTAGGGAGAGGCTGGTCGCGCAGAATAACCTCATGTTTCTTCCTCTATTCATATGATGGTTGATCACCACGAATTTTGGAATAACCTTTGCATCCTTGCATTTCTTTAGGAATGAGATATCATCTAACATGTGGGTCGTCTTTAAGCGAGTAGTTTCCAAAGATCTGAGGTTGTTTATTGTGTCCCTCCCATAGAGGGTGTGCACTTAAACATTTAATACACAATAGTATAATTGGTGCATTTTTCTGAAGTGAAAGTTCAATGCGTTTTGATCCCAACTGGGATCATCATCGGGAGCTCAGATGCAAGATTTAAGATGCTCTCTTGATAGCTTGTGATTCTAATCCCATAAATACCTGTTTAGACTCAAATATCTCGTGAAGTCATCAAGTTGACGTTAAATTAGAGGTTTGATTGTTTTTTAGCAGGTAAATTAGAGGTTTCCAATTCTCATTAAGTTTCCAACCCTCATCCCTGTTGAGGTTGTTTAGATGAAGTTTTATTTCTAAGGCTTCCATGATTTTCCTTTTTCCATGGTGATCAACCTTGGCAATGATTTTGGCATCTTCCAAACAAACCAAGTAGCTTGTCTTTGAAGAGTGTTTTGCTAAGGTATATTTGTGAGTCCTATTCCATTTTAGATATGTGTTGTGTTAATTGAGTCTAATCTTCATGGATCTCCCAGTCTCACCGATATAGACTTTTTTTTAACGGAAATGGTTTATATTGTATTTATAAAAGATCAACAACCTCGCCAAAAAARAGTACATAGCAAAAAGATCCTTTGTTTAATACTAGGATTTATCRTACTRAATTCCAAGTTCACTTGCCTATGTTTCCAGTTATCCAAAAATACTACATTCCATAAATCCTTACATGAATAAATTCKGACAAATTGATGGCCTAATAATTGATAAAAGCAACACATGATTATATTTTACTTTGGGATCAACTTCTAGTCGTCATTGGTTGTGTTACTGATGATGTCTTTTTCTTCTTCTCAACCACCGGCCAAACTTCTTTGACAGGTGGTGATGTTGTTGTTGATTCAACTATCCCCATATTTTCTTGATCCGGAGAACTTGTTTTCTTTGGTGTTGTCAATGTTGCTTCATCTTTATCGACCTCATATGCCCAGATTGAAAGAGGTGGGGATCTAGGTAGAACCTTGCTTTTTATTCTCGTATCAAGAGTATATGAAGCCTTAAAGCTTTTTATTCTCAGATCAAGAGAATATGAAGCCTTGCTCTGCAATTGAGGGACATGATTTGAATGATTTGGAGGTGTCTCCTGAGTAGACATGCCTTTGGAATGGAGCATCAGATCTACACATGTGGAAGAATCATGGCTCGAAGAATCTGGATATGGAGAAGATTTCCGGTCATTTTTATAATTTGTTGATGATCTTTATTGGAGCCCTCCCACCAAGTTGATTTACATTGTTGCTTCCCCACCTTCCTATTTCCCTTAGTTCATTGAGTTCCTATGTGCCCTATTTCAAAATAAGCCCTGCATCGTAGGTATATTCTTTCATAGTCTAGCTTTTGGGTCCAAGAGTAGTTTTTGCAGCCCAAAATTATTTTTGTTGGAAACCCTTTGCTAAAATCCATTTATACACAAATTCTGGCATATGACGTGATGCTATGAATTATAGTTTCTTTACTTGCAAAATGAAACTTTCTTAATGTTGATCCAATATCTCTAAGAGAAGTTTCACCCCATAAAATGTATGAATTATAGTTTCTTTACTTGCAAAATGAAACTTTCTTAATGTTGATCCAATATCTCTGAGAGAAGTTTCACCCCATAAATGCAAGGACGAATTCGAAAGTCTGACCCAAACTAGAGCAGAAGAAAGAACAATAGTCAAAGGATTGAAGCAAGGAGTCCAGGGCATCATACACAAACCTAAGTTTCCCCAAAACCAGGGGCAAGACTCAAGGATCAGATTCTGATCTACTGCAAGATCAAACTTGATAATGAAGAAACATTTCGGACAGGGGTGAATGAACAAATCTTCCTTAACGAGAGGCTTCCAATGGGATGAGATCCAACCATCAAGATCCACAAGCCATGGCCAAAGGCCATTGAATCGATAGATTAAAGCATTTGCCCGAAAATAATCTTCCTCATCTTTAGCTTCCTGACCCATGAGAAGAGAAATTGTTGGGGATTCTTGAACCGAGCACATAGTAAAGGGGGAAGAACGGGTTGAGATTTGAGATTTAACAGCCTCATTGAAAGAAACTAAGGCACTACCCATAGGACTGGAAGAAGGAGGTACACATGGCTGAACAACAGAGCAAGGTTGAGCAGAACCACTGCGAGGACCAGAGCCAAATCTGTTGTGAATGGAAGCCAACGTCACCATGGGAGAGAGAACAGCTATGGCCAAGAGGCCGAGCTGTAGAAGGGAAGGCGGCTAGGGCTAAACCCTAGCCGCAATTGTGGCCATGAAGCATAGGAGAGACATATTTTGTTCTCATCGATATAGACTTTACCACAAGAACATGGTATAGATTAAACACCTTTGTGCATGTTTGGCTCAAAAATTATGGGATTTAACATGTAGGTATCTATCAATATGAGTGGGTTTCTTGTAAACTTGGTGCCCAAGAGTGCCATCATCTTTTGTTTGTAGACTCGCGTAACACTTTCTTAAACCTATATGATATCAAAGAGTATATGTTGTCCCAAATTTATGAATGAATGGTGTTAGGTAGCTTTACGTGGAGAATGTATGCCTAGTGAGATAGTGTCTTTGTTGGGTTGTTGATTTGTCACAATTTTACCATCATTTACAATCATCCATTTATCCATTTGTGTCATTCCTTCACCCATTGATCACCCCATTTACTACAATTTCTTGTAAAAGCACCATTTTACATCTCCTTATGCTTTGGTGGTTAATTATCATGTATTTCCTTTATTTTTGATGAATTAATTCGGATTATACATTGTTTTTACCAATGACGGTTTATAAGTTCAATTTTTGTAGCTAGAAATCAATTTTAGTAGCCACCTCCATTATCGAGATATCAACGCAACTCCACAGGAAAATCTATCACATGGGTTTTCTCGCTAGGACCTCTAACATGGATGTATGTTGATCATAACTCACCCAGGTCACACGTGTGAGCCTCCAACACTTGATTAAGTTATTGGTCAAGATTTTCATCAATTTCCAGGCAACGGTTTTGCAATGTTATTTCTAAGCAAACTAAGGCATACCTTGGAAATCTGGAACATGGGTTTTTTCTAGAACATGCCCATTTAGGTTCCACACTATTGACTACTCATAATGTGAAGTATTTGAGAGATTTACTCAATTTTTCAAATCCGATTTTCACATAATTACAGTTGCGGCCAGTTTTTGAGATCCGTGAGAAATGGATGTATGTAATTTATTTTGCATTGTATAAATAAGTGTAATCAAAACCTTCAAGGGGGTTCTAAGTCTTGTTATTATAATACTTTGATATTTTTAATAAACTCTTGTCATTGGCTTTATATTCTCTAGTGTGAGCATTTTGTTGGTTCATCGATGATTAAATAATGTAGTTTTGTAGTAGTTCTTGATATATCTTCTTTAGCAGTGTAGCTAAGCCAGGAAGGGCCCCCTGTGTGAGGCAACGTTGCTCTCTTTTTATTTCAATGTCACTTAGTTACAACTAGCTTATGTTTTGTTAATGCTCTTAGTTCTTGTTAGTTGCAGTTGATTTGAGTGTGTTTTAAGTTACATTGTTTATTGTTTGGTGTGTTTACTTGCCTGCAGTTTGTTTTCAATTCTTAGTTTGATGTGATGTATCGATACAGTGAAGGCCATTCATATGAATCTTCCAATTGAATAAAGTATTGATCATTTTCAATTGCAGAAGTCAAACTCTAAACTGTAAATACATGATTAATTGATTTTGTGATTGCCTTATAACAATTCTTTACATGGAAAGAGGATTTAAAAATGTCTAGAACCATGACTGTATTGAATTAAGTTAGATAGTAATTCCTTTTCATAGATTAAGTTGTGTTTTCATTTCAATAGATAAAGTTAGTAACTAAGGCCTAGCATATACTGTGCATTACACTTCACAAGCTTACCAACCCAGATTGATGATTTAAATGTAACGAGATTCTCAAATGATAGAATCGACCAACATTTATGGCGTCATTGTCGGGGAAGGGTACAAAGGGAATTAGTTTCTCATTTTTAGATGCATATAAAAGTAAATGCACGGTGAAAAGAGATGGTAAAACGCAAAGGCGACCTTGCTATAAAAAAATTATGGTATAATAGCGAGACACATTCACTATAACCGGAGTTGTAGTGAGTCTCTTTTCACCAAATCATGATAAGTAGGATGCATGAATAGATTAACTCATGAAAATACCATCTCATGTCAAATGATAACCTAGTGATAACATGGTCTTAGTAACACGAGGTATTCAAGACACAGTGTGTTTCATTTTTGTAGATTTCATTCAAAAAGTAGTGTGCTTTCATTTTAGTCGATTTCAATTATTTTTGGGTGTTGTAAGAACCCCCATACACTAATCCATTTGTGAGAAGGGATCTAGACCAGCTGGGAGAACTTAAATGATGTTCAAGAACCTGTTGAGTAAAGGAGAATGTTACTCCAATAACTTTCTCAAATCCTAAAAGCAATAAGAGACATATATGCATCTCAGAAGGAACAAATCTCGATAGCATTCAGGAACATACCTGCACTCCRAGAAGTGATAGAAGATAAAAAAAAAAATCCACGAGCCACATCAAGAATAAGACCTAGAAGAGCTCAAACAACCATGGAAAATATATKATGGAGAGAAGACATACAAACCTGAGTTTGAGGGATCTCTAGCATGCCCATCCTCAGATCCTTTATGCATTCAAGAGASCAATCAACAAATATTAGAAGATCCTCAAGATGCGACAAAGGAAGACATACATAAACAAGAGAACAATGACTACATCGAAGAATGGTTCTAGGTACKCATTAGGCCAAAGCACTACTTCACTCTTCAACATTTATTGGCAACAAATCAAACAGATCAGTTGGTTTCTCATATCATGGCATCTAGAAAGGTACATTTTTCGAAATCAGATATGAGTCTACTTGAGATCTTGTTACGCAAATGGCTCCATTGGAAGTATTCCTATACTTGAAAGAGATTTTCTTTTTCAAGCACAGTAGGATAGAAAATAAACAAAATAGTAAAGATAAAAATAAGTCCAATTGTGAAAACCAGTTTATTAACGCAATTGGACATGAATTTTGCTTGAAAACCAGGCAACTAGCAGGAAAAATTTTCAATAAGATATGCTTGTTGGTTTAAATTGTGTATGGTTTTTCAAAATATGGTCCAATAAGCGTTATCAACATAACAGAGTTTCAGATTAAAAAAAAACTCCAGACCTTTGAGCATCAACAATAACATCAATATCTGCATTGATCTCTCCAACCATTTAGTATCCTTGCAAATGATCATTAAAAGTTAAGGAGCATTTTGATGGTTAGAGAAGAATGCGAAGGATGAATATTTAGTGATCCACCTTAGAAGCATTATCTGTCCATTAGATCGAACCTCTCTCCTCAGTAAAAAAAGGCAACAAAGTACAACCATTTGTGTCCAAGACAAACAAAATTCCAAGGCACGTTGGTTGGAACAATTTTTCTATTTGATGAATTGGTTTCTTTGACGTAAAGTTTGTGAGATCACTACAAATATCAAAGTATTGATCGATTTCCCTTACTCTAAATCTGTTTCATTGAATATTTATTTGGGAATTAAGCTCTTATATGAAATAGATATGTGTAGATCAAGGTTGAAATTGATACAATAGGTTGTAAAGATCAAATGGCATATGCAGTAATAATCTTTTCAGCTCTACAGTTCATATTGCCACATTCATCAAGTAATCTTCACTCTGCTCCAAACCTCACACTGACTTCGATTTGTTGATTTGACATAACAAGTTCCATGTAGTTCGGTATTGCAATCTACTTCCTCATGCATTTGTTGTAACTATTTTTATGCTTTGTTACTTGCAAGTACAAGAATCAGATGACATGAATGATGGCATGGATAAGCATGGTTCTACATATGGAGGAAGTACAAAAATTAATAAATCACTGTTGTAGCAAATTTCTTTTTATTACGTCTCATTTTGTCTCAGTTTCTTAGGAGAATATTTGTGCTAGGCTTACTAGAAAAAATGGTTGCTCGTGTTCTAACTTTTTTTTGTTTGACATGCTTCTTGTACTCAAGCATGATTAGATGCAACATATAGAGTTTGTAACAACTGTATATAATAAAAAATCATATCTCAGAAGGATGCATGAGGGCATGCATCATTCTTAGTGTGGGTGAGAGAGAACATTGAGGTATTGATGTGCTTCTATGGTTCTAGATGTAGGTGGATTTGATTCTATTCATATCTCCTTCAGACAGTCTTTAGCATATTTATTTTGACCCACGCATCTAGTGCTCATCTTCTTCTTATCATTTTCAAATCATCGTAACAAACAAAGAGTTTTTATAGCAGCTACCAAAAGTTAGACTTTTTGTAGCTACATAAAGGCTGCTACAACCAACAAACTATTTTTAGAGGCAGTTTTTCCACCTCATTTCCAAGAAAATAAAGATGAATTAGGAAAATCCGAAGTATGGGTTTTTTGCAGAATATAATAAATTGAGTATTGTGCGAGCCATTTAAAAAAAAAAAATCACAATAAAGGGTGCACGGACATGTTTTAAAACTGATTTTACAAAAATTACCATAATTTATATTAATAGTTATAACCATCTTTTTGTAGCTGATTTGTAGTTTTGTATGGTTGCATGCATCCGAGACGAGATTGTGGCTTGGAGATGGTTCCAAATTAGCACCAGAAGCTCATCCATCTATCAACCTGGGTTGAAAGTCCTCCAGGTCATCATAAGAGCAAGGTCCAAGTGTTGGTCAACGCATAATGCAGTGGCAGAGTACCCGAGCTAAATCAACGCCAAAAGATCATATTCTCTTCTCCATTATTCTTATTTTAGTATCAATTCCAAAGCTTCATACAATGGTAAACTTGAGGTCAAAACAATATAAAACTTTTTAGTTGTTGAAAACTTAGGAAGATGTGACGAATAACCACCTTTCTCAACTTTATAAACCACCTTCCTCTGATATGGTTGTCATCCCACATATTATAACTATTTTTAGTCCTCATACCTTACCCATTATTAGATCACCTTTGTTTTGGTTGAGTCGAGCTATGATTTATTTGCAGAATCCTGCCTTCCACAAGATCTCCTTATTGTTTGTCTTGGTCATAATGACATGCAAAATAGAAGGTTGTTTTTTAAACTCTCACCACTTCTTTGTTTAGACTCTGTCTCCTAGTTGTTGGGTTATTTCACGAGTACATATTTGTTTTGCTTAGAAAACTCATTGATGATATTATGATTAATGGTTTTATGGGGTTGGAAAACACATTGAAATTTTCAAAATTGTCACTTGCCTTGTAACAACCACATATTTGTTGAGTTTGGTTCTTAATGAGTTGTTTTCAAGTTATTGGAAAAGCTAAATTTTAAGGTAGTTTGAGAAGGTAGTTTGATTTTGAAGGAGGAGATGATAAAATATAGACAGGAACAACAAGATGACGGAAAAGGCTCACTAGCCAACTCTTTTGTATTCACACCAATGGTAAATATTTATAGTACAATGTGTGATGCCACCTCATAGAGAGATTTGCTCTAGATCCTAAAATCAAGCATGATGACTAGGCTAGACAATCTTAACTAACTCATTAGTAAACACTTCAGGATAAGTTACTTATATCCTAAATGAATAATACAGATATAGGTGACAATTAAACTTAGTGATTGGTAAGGTAAGCCATAGGCTAACATTCTCCCCCTCAATCACAAGTCTAATCAATAATACTAGCAATGAAGCATAAATTGGTATTATTTCCAAGTCTTCATACTGAAACTCTTGAGTTGAGCCTCAATGAAGAACTGCTTGAAAAACTGCCCATCTAGATGTTGAATGGTTCATTTGAAATGAACTGGAAGAGAGCTGAGATATGGAAGTGAACAGCTACAATATTTGAACATTCCCTGATTGCTTGACAATTTGATCATTTTGCCAAGTATTTGAGCTAGAAGAATCTAATGTCTTCTCCTAATTGGTGAACATGTAGTATCACCACTCTATTATCAGTGTATCATTGAAGTGCTTTCTGAATCTGTGGTTTGGGATGACCACTAATTAATTGATACCATGTATTTGATGTTTTTGTTTTTTTTGGATGACCATTAACCAAATTTTGACACTTTTAGGTCTATAATAGCATCCCAATCATGTAATGTGTATGATTCAATTGCAAGTTATTGAACCATAATTCTGCCAAAGTCTTCCATCTACAAACTGCAATTGCCCATCTGGAAAATTTGATGCCCATTTGGCATATTTATTGTTTGTTATTGTCAAAACTTTCGGTCTGACAACTATCTTCAATTCCATCATCAATTCCCCCCTTTGTTAGCTGAAAGGAGAGACCATAAGTGGTTTCTTGAGCCATCATCACTGGAATTTTGAACTCCCCCCCTTAAGGTATAGAAGAGTTACATCATTGTACTCCCTCTTCTAGGATTAAGAGAGTATCATACTTATTCCATTTGTATAAAACAAAAAGTGGGCATGTGGAAACAACAACAACCACATGTTATCTCATCCCGTGAGGGCCATGCTCGAAAGCTACGCCATAATGGGACCACTTATGCAAGGTACAAAAATGTTATGTGCTGCAAGATTGGTCTTTACTTGAGATTGAATTCTACGGTAAGACTTATATAATCGCTTGGTTGTTGATGACCACTGCCAAGGATCGATCCACTCATAGTGAATCTTCAATCTTGTAGGTTTCTTCAGTCTTAAACATCTGTTTGAAGAATGGTTATGCTTGCCACAATGCTGGCAAGAATGGAGATCAAAACACCGATTCTCCATGTGACCAACACGATTGCAATGTTGGCATTTTGCATTCTGATGCTGAACTGGAGCAGGTGAAGGTGAATTTTCTTGAAGGAATCCAACACTTTGGAATTGGATTGCTCTGGAATAATGGAGAATATGAAAGATAACTTCCTTGTCATATCCAAGTCCTGTTCTATTCTTGTTGTAAATCATTTCTTCCCAAGGTCTGATGATGGGCTTAGAAAGATTATTCTCAACCTATTTATTTGACATCTGTGAAAGTTGATTTACTGCATGTTGTTGCATCATTGAAAGATTTTCTTCACTAAACTCAAAAAAAAAACTCTTGAAATGTAGGTTCAAGAATAGCTTCATCTTCGTCTGCATCTGCAGTTGTCTTGTTGAGGTGCTCCTTCACCGACTGTTGATCAAAAATATCATCATCATCATCATAGAGAGGATTGTTCTGAACAAAAACTGGTCTAGAACACTTCACTAGTTGTTGATTTTTGAGATCCCTAATTTCGTCATTCAATAGTTGGGATTGATCTTGAAGAAGTCTAACTTTAGCTTCCGTCACTTGCAAACAAGTTAGCACTGATTGAAAAGTTGCTTTGTTCAATATCATTGTGTTGTCTTCAGTGGTGTTTATTGGAGTGTTAAAAAACTCTAATAATTTGAGACTTCGTGCAGGTAGATCTTGATTACAATTTGACTTGACAAAAGAAGGCTTGCTTGCAACTCACTCACTTGAATCACTCGCTTGAATTTGTCACATTCATTTGAATTTGTTTCTAGGAATGCACTCGCTTATACTTTCACCCTCACTTGAAGTTGTTCGCTTGAACTTGCTTCAAGGAAGTTGAGGATATCGGTTACCACCAAAAAATGCATCCAAAGTGTGATGTTTACAATGATTTGAGTTTAAACTACTCAACTTTGTCAATTTCGAATAAAAATTACAATGACTCTTGGGTGTCGAACTTAGCCGAGAATGCACCCGAAAATTACAAATTCAACTTCACTAGATTTGACACTTACAAAAAAGAACTATTTGTAAGTTACAAGTAATGTTTGTTTTGAATATCTTTGTATATGAATGCGTTGTTAGAGCTTTAGAGTCCAGTTCACCTTTGATTTGTCAAGTGCTAATTGATTTTGATTTTGAAGTTGAATGAAGGGAATGAGTTGCACCTTTCATTAATTGTTTGATTTGCATGAATTTGTGCTTGAATATTCTTTGCATCTGCTTGTTGTTGAAAGTCAATTTGATCAACTACTTGAATGATGTGTGGTGTTTGTTTGCCAATTGCAATGTGTCAAAGACTAGACACATATTATCATCTTCAAAGATAAAATCATCCACTAGCACAATCACGGTCGCACGCGCACACACACACACACACACACACACACACAATGGTAGGTGTTCCTAAGATCCCCTTATTCAATTTCGGGCGGATCTATGATACAGAGCAAAAGACTTCAATTTTATTATAAGTATCTCTCTTACGAGACCACGCACAATGAGAAGGCTACAATGTACTTTCTCCTTCGCAATGCTTTGACAAGGCTTTCAATTCATAACATTTTTATTCTGCTCTTAAATACTTAAGAAAACAATAAATGTCTTCTCAAAAAATGAATTTCTTACAACATCAGGTCGTCACTGACTTGATAAAGTTTCTTAAGTCTTAAAGAAATAACAAACATCTCTCGCTCATGCTCACTCTCATTTAGTAATGAGCAAAAATCTTATATTTACTCACCTCCATAACAATTCAATGTGTATTTTACAATTTCAATTATGATGTGAAACAACCACTCACTTAACATATATTATCCCATCAATTCTTCAAGAATTGTTTTTACCCTTCTTACCAAAATGATTCAATCTTCAAATCAAATTGACCACTCATTGCATCAAATCATTTGTGAGTTGCTTCTTTGTTGATAATGTGGACATATTGCATCATAAACAAATAATTCATCTTAAGCAAAAAAAGAAAAATATTATACCTTATGCCTGAAATCCTTAAATATTGTACCCAAATTTCTATCAAATCAGTAGCTGAAAGCAGATGACGGAACAACAATGGTAAAAATGATACTCTATAGGGAACCATGGGAAATACTTCATTTTCAAAGAGAAGTGATAATTTTGGAGATGACAAAAGATAGAGTAAATGAGCTATAAAAAGTCCTCGGTCTTGAAAGCAATAATACTCTGTTTTCAAAGAAGTGAAGTCTTGTTTTCAAGAAAATATATAC
>JASDQU010257565.1:0-15636 GCA_032191745.1 Picea mariana | reverse complement strand
ACCTATGCATGCCTGGCCTAGTTTGGAGTTGGAATGATATCGTTTTGAGTTGGCTTCCATTCGGTCACCCCATCTATAAACAAACCGTGACATAAAACTGATGGGCGTTGGGCTCTGCTCCTGATAGCAATCCAGGAGTGACTTCTGTCGCCAACATTTCTGGCGCCGTTACCGGGGACGAAGTTGAAGATTTACCCTGGGAAGAATGAAAACGATCAACTGATTCTGAAAGTGCATCAGAAATCATAATTATTCAGATTTCTACTGTGCACCTGGTGACTCCACTGTGGTCACTCCATTGTTTCCACTTTACTATTTCAGTTGTGGCCACTGTTGACACACCTGAAAGCTGACCCAGAGGAGCTTTTTCGAGAAGGTTTCAGTGACTGCTTTCTCAGCCTGAGAAGTTTCTTGGGGTGATGATAATGTTAAGATTTGGCCTTTGATGGTGAACAAGGACCAGACACATACGAAGCTGCACATTTTTCACCTGGCGACTCCATGATTCGAGGATAAATTGGTGACTCCACTGGTTTGATATGGAGAAAATTCTAGCTCAAAGGTTTTCTTTCTGTGACTTTTCTCAGATAGTTGGCTTTCCTAATGCACTTCCTGATAGAGACCAATGGGAAGATTTCCTCCTGGAATTTCATGCATCAGATTGGGAAGAACCAACTGAGCATTTACTGGACTTCCATGAGGCTATCCACTGACACAATATCATGCATGAGGATGTTCGGAGTAAGCTCTTCAGGTATTCATTGAAGGGAGTTGTTCTTGAATGGTGTCTGTCTGTTCCCGCTACAAGTATCTGCTCTTAGCAGGTTTTCATACAGCTTTCAATTCATTTTGTAAAGACTACTATCCAGCTGTTCGCTTGTTTGAAAGCTATTGTGAAGAGTTTTCTTCGCTTCATGAAGCCTCTGTTGGCCCTGAAGACCATGTCCATAATGAAGCCCTTACTATGGAGGAAAGCATCTGCGGTGAAAAAATTGAGGTGTTGAATGATATGAGTAGTGTTAGCTCGAGGATGGAAGCATCTGACATCATATCGGATGTGTTTGTTCTTTTAGATGTTCATAAATATCAACACAGCTTCTGTGGAGATTATGAGTTGGTAGAGAATATGTGGTCCATGGTAGATGGCTCACCTAAATGTCGGGTTGAAGCAGATATTCCTAGCAACCCTGTTTCTGAGGACAGAGACCTTCCCGTTTGTAAAGAAGACATTATTGTGGAAGTGGTTCCCTCTCTTTTTCTCCAGGGATTTTCTCACAATATATTTTTACCTGAGATTAAAGAGAAGAATATTATGTATGAGCAACCAGAAGCAGTGGGTCACACTGTCCCTGAAACAAATATTTTTGACGGGATCACCATTCTGGAGGAGGATCATAGAGATAAGGGTCAAACCCTTTTTGATGAATATTATAGTGATGATGAGCAACATGGTTATCCTACATTCGATTACTATAAACATACTGAAGATCCAGTCGGCAAGTAGAATCACCCCATGGTCCCTATTTATGATGAATATGAATCGGACCTGGAGGAGAGCAAACAAGAAGAGGAAAAAGAACCAGAGGGGCAGTCTTCTCTTTGTTCAGAGCCAGTCAGCGAGCAAACACCACCCGAGAGCAGTGAGCCTACGTCAGTTTTCCACCATCAACCTATGCTTATCATAGATATTCAGTCGTAGGTGAACAACTGTGTAGCAAAAGGGGTCCTCTATCGCCAATTTCCTGGAATTGGCCACTCATTTGATGACCCTGTCAGTGAATACATGGAGTGGCATTTCCCTTATGCTTTGGAGCCACCCTATTTCATCTCAACTTCAGCCTATAAGGAGGAGTTGAAGAGTGTAACCGTTCTGCTGTCACGGTTACACCATCTACTGGTGATCATCGACAAGAGGAAGGAGCTTCTATCCAGGAAGCTTCTTGAATGGCTATGGTGGAAGTTTTCTTTCACCTAGCCCATGTAAAGTGTTTCATTAGTTTAGGATTGTATATAAATAAGCTCTTTGAGCATGTATCCTTGTTTTGTTGCTTTTACTTTTCGGCATATATTTTCAGCAACGGGATGTTTTGAGCATGACTCCATAGCCCAATAGCAAAGCACTGAAGCTACAGAAGGAGTTCTTAGAGCATCGTAGGGACAAATCTATCCCCCATGGAGCCTAATGTTAGTGATATTTCTTGTCTTGGGACAAGAAATAGAAACAAGACAGTGAAAGTCCCGAATCCCCAAGAGTTAATAGGGACCGTCCATCCGGAAAGGACACATGGCAGGAGATCGGCGTAATCGGGGAGGGTATTGACATGGAAGCATCCATCGGAGTTGAAGCCATCGAGATATCGGGTTTCTTGGAGGCAAGGGAACCGTTGCATCAAACACTGCGATATCGTGATACGCGATATCCCGACACCAAGAATGTGGGGTCACAGAAGTCAATGGAGGACATGTGGCAGGCTTTCGCGATGGGAAATGGACCGTTGACAGGTCAACGGCCATGAGCCATTGGGTTTCAAGGAATCGCGAGTCCAGAGGATGCGTGCTCGTTGACATCGCAAACTGCGAAACCCCAATGGAGAGTATGGTCGAAGGCATATGGTAGTGGTCACTTGGACCAGGGCCTAGTCGAAGGGCTAGCATGGAAGGCGCATCGACAATCGAAGAATCGTGAGTCCCAAGGACTTGTGTATCGAGACATCGAAAACGTCGAAACCCTGACAGAGGTTTGGCTTAGGTCATATAAGAGGTGGTTGTATGGACCATAGTATAGCCAGGAGCGCTAACCCATACATGCGCTCATCAGAGAATCGATGATCGGGAGTTCAAAGGGTCAAGAACTCTTGACAACGGGGAACACGAAACCCCAAAATCCGATACAGAGTCAGGAAAAGGTCACGGTGAAGTTCAGGAGACCGTGAGGAAAGAAGAAGAGACCTATGGACTGGGTCAGGTTTTCATCAGGGATTCCACTCGGGGATCCAAAGAGCTGCTTTGGCTCAGCAGAAAAGGAGAAAGAGAGTGGGTAAAGCCTCACGTCACCCATTTATTGCAGAGTATGGAGGTCCCAGCTGAAATTTACCCATGAGGGTCCCTTATACTGGTTCTCTTCAGGAAAGCCACGCCGAGTCTCCAACTCACCAGAGGAACCTGCACATGCTAGTTCAATATTCAAAGGGCTCAACTACCCCCTAGCGCAAGCCATGTTGAATTAAAGAGGCGTATGACTGGGGAGTAGAGGAAATATTTGATTGAGGCAGATTGACAGCCCATCCTGATAGAGAAGATCCTCAACGTCAAGCATTGAATTCATGATATGATCGTGCCTTCAGTGCCTGAGTCAGTTCAAAGTATATGGGGGCGTTTTCGCCATTTTGTAAAGGATCGATGGTTGAGCAGAGCTCCCTACTGTAAAGTTTAACAGACATTCTAGTTTGTTGGATATGCATTTGTATATGAGATATCTTGTTTTATGACAGACAATTTTTCTCACTCCATCTATTTTTCGTCTCATGCTAAGAGAGTTCGTGGTTGACTGATTCGCGCGAATTATTGCAGTTCTGTTATGATAAATGATTTATCGTTTCATTATTGTATTCTCTAGTTTTCTATATTTAAGTGCAAGAAGACCTTGCATTTGGATGCCTTCTTCTACAGTCTGTTAGGAACCTGTCGTTTATAACAGGCCTTCGCACTCTTCCCACATAAGTCTTCCGCCTGTTCACCCTTTGCTACAACTCACTGTCTGAAGTTTATAAAGACCTCACTCACCTATGCATGCCTGGCCTAGTTTGGAGTTGGAATGATATCGTTTTGAGTTGGCTTCCATTCGGTCACCCCATCTATAAAAAAACCGTGACATAAAACTAATGGGCGTCGGGCTCTGCTCCTGATAGCAATCGAGGAGTGACTTCTGTTGCCAATAGAGTCATAAGAGAGATTTCCAGGAGGGAATACTAGATTAAGTCATAGACTCAACAATAAATTTCAATGTGCTTAGATACCTTGGAAATAAATAATGTGTGGGAGGAAGCACAGTTCAAAGTTACTGAACACTATGAAGCACTCTGCCAGGAGGGCATTGATTTGGTGCAAGTGTGCACAAGAATAACATAGTTGGAAGTGTTGGAACCCTTAAGAGAATCCCATAACTACTGAACATTCTGAGGAAGGAAGGCTTTGCAAAAGTTCATCAAAAAAGGAAAGGATATCCCTTAAACCCTTTAGGAAAGAAAAGGGAGAGGCTTTTGAACAGCTTATCCAAGTGCAAGGAATGTGCCCAAGATACTTTAAGTCCATCTTACAAGTTAGGGACATAGAGAGAGAAGCTTCCAGGAGGGCACGTGCAAGTTCACCAAGGAACAATGAGCTTTGAATGTTTTCACACAGAGAAAAGTCACAGAGGAGTCTGCACAAAGTTCTGCAAGGAGTGTAGAAGGAATTGAAGAACAACCTAAGTCTTGAAAGGAAGAATTTATTTTAAGTGTGCAAAGGATTCGATAACTTGTTGAATTCTTGAAGACAGTGAAATCGCTCGTTGAGGAGGAGACATGTGTCAAAAGATCGAGAGTTTTGGGAGAATAAATTCCGAAGGTTTTCCGGTAGCAGACAAAGATCTTCGCAAAGTCGCGAAGAGTGATTTCAATCCAGACCATTGGATCTGGGAGGGCACATGGTAGAGATCCATGCAGTTTGGGAATTCGAGGAGTGAACACCTGAGATAGGAAATCGCAAAGTTCAATTTCACGAAAGTAATCCTAGCCTTTGATCATGAGGGAAACGAGGACCGTAGATCTGGTCCATAAGAATTTGCAGATTCATGAATCCAGAAAAGGGAATAAGTAGTTCACGAAAATCCTGAAGCATGGGGTCATGAAGGGAGCTATTCAATGGGCATAGTCCATGGTCACATCAAGGAGGGAGCATAACATAGATATTTAACACTAGCAACATCTAGATTTGGAAATCGCTAAGGAGAGGATCCGTGGGTACCACATAACCTGCGCCAGAAAAAGAAAGGACCTATGATAGAGGTTTAGGGTTCTAAGAGGAATCTAAGGAGTCGCTCCAACTCAGTATTACAAACGATCCTAGACCAAGAGGTTGAGTCAACCCTTTGGAGGGGAGGTTGACACCAATTACATTGGATGACACAGGATAGGAAGCGACATGGATTCCACATGGCATTGAGGTGGCATTCAACCACTAAGGGCGAAGAACTTTGGAAAGCCATAACTTTTTATCCAGAGCTCAGTTTGAAGAATGGTGATAGTCATTGGAAATATCTTTACGAGTAGAATACAATGGTACGCTCGATAAAATGTTTTGAGATGATTGAGAAAAGATGATTTTTTACTACCCCATTCCTTAAAAGGTTACTTAGGGGGTTGGGTGTGTTACTTCTTCTAACAGGTGCTAATATATAAAGAAGATCCAATTGAAGCATTGATAAACATTGACTTAAGTATGTGTTGTGAGTATATGTTGAAGTGCCAAGGTTTAATTTAACAATTTCTAAGTAGGTATGTTTTTTAACTTCCCTTGTTTTATAATTAATGGAGCAACAATAAACCTTAATATTAATTATATCGATTGTGATTTTTCATGGAATATTAAACATGCAGTAAAAAAGGATGGAGTGCATCCAACACAAGTTATTTTGAGAGATGACATGAAGCATGGCATCAAAGGAATGTGTATTTTTTATGAAACAGTCATTGTTATGGTACACTTTTTTATTTACGCAATCATGTATATTCTACTATTTATATAAATGTATATATACTTATTACACTTTATTTCTATGTTTATAGATGGAACATGAAGAGGTGGAAATAAAAAAAAACTTGTTCAAGAAAACATTAGTTTAAATAATCAAAGTACAATATTTCCTACAAGTGATGAAAAATGAGGCATGCATGCAACTCAAGCAGTGATAGCAATTCAAGAAATGTTGAATGAAAATCGATATAATTGAATGTTACTGCAAGTTGTATTTTTGTCATATTTGTATATGAAGATCAAGTATTTTGTTTAATTTACTCGACATATTGTCCCATTTGCATGAGGAAATGTTACTAATGAGTGTAACAATTACATATTGGTTTCATTTTGATTATTGTGTACTTTTACATTGTCCTGTTTTGTATGACAATGGGTCAATTATTCATATATAATAAAATGAGTTTCTTATTTTATTGCATTGTCAAAGGTTATAAAATGTTGTGCTGATGATTAATAAATATATCGATCACTTGGATTGTTACAAATAATAGAGGTTTAATCCATTGGATAACACATTAATGCAATCATTATATCAAAATGCAATAAAAAAAATATAAAAAACAAGATTATGATAACACATATTTGATTTTGAGATCATTACTTAAAAATTTGTAAAATAAAAATAATTAAATATATACATATTATTGCACTACATTCTTTTGGACTCACTAAATGATGCATTTTTATGATCTATATGCACCAATGCTAAAAATTGTGAGAAATAAATGCTTCTTTAAATGACATAATGTATGATTATATTTGTATCATTTCAAAATATTTTGATGCACATGATTACAATACAAACTAGTGCACACATAGACATAAAAATCATTGGTGCTCTTCGTTCATGTGTGGCCACCCCTGCTTCTCATTTATGTTTGCGCATCGATGCTTCTCATTTATGTGTGCGCAATGATGCTTATTATTTATGTGTCAGTTCCAATTCTTCTCATTTATGTGTGTGCACTGATTCTCATCATTTATTTGTGCACACTGGTGCTTCTCATTTATGTGTGTGCACCAGTACCGATGCTTCTCATTTCTGTGTGCACAACGATGCCTCTTATTTATGTGTGAGTTTCAGTGCTTCTCATTTATGTGTTATTTTTTGTGCTTCTTATTTATGTGTGAGTTTCGATGCTTCTCATTTATTTACTTATGGGTGTGCACCAGTCGTCATCATTTATTTGTGTGCATTGGTTCTTCTCATTTATATATGTGCACTGGTACTAGTGTTGTTGGATTACTGAGAGGGGGGGTGAATCAATAATAAAGAAATACGATCCTTTTTAACCATAAAATTCAAGTGTTATATCAATGTAGGATTACCATCCAATAGTTTCAAAGTAAACAAACAATGAAAAAATGAGCAATCATACAAATACATAGTACACCAATATTTTTACATGGAAACCTAAAGTGGGAGAAAACAACAAAATGATTTTCTTATATGTCCTCAAGAATTATAGTCATTGGAAGCACCAACCTCCTTTTTTTTCCAGCTACAACTGGAAGGAGGCTCCAACCCCCTAGCTTCTTAGGATACAACCTGAGGGAATATCCAACTCCCTAATTCTTTGGCTAGAACTACAAGTAGGCTACAATCCACTATGTTCTCTGGCTAAAACCACCTATCCTTGCCCCATCCAACTTCCATGTCGTAGAAGTAGAATGATGGAACCACTATCACACTATCACTATGAGATATACTATTTTAAACATGTACCAATCAACCTTCACCAAACAACATGTAACAACTTGTACCAAACAACCTGTAATCAACCTGTACCATAAAAAAGTGCATCAACCATGCACCAACCTATAAATCAACCTGTACCATCAACGAGTGAATCCACCATGCACCACATATGTATCAATCATGCATAAAATACACATAAAATATGACTCATCAAGATGTACCAACATCATCAACTACACACCTCATGTATGTGCCAACTCATCAACTACTTGTCTCAACCATGTACCCAACATGTACCTCAACCAAAATCCCTCATCAATTTCATCATCCAAATCTGATTTGTAATGCTGTAATAGACCTAGTGTATATGATCACATACTTGCAAACCTTCCTTAACTTTAACAACAAGAGACTAGCATTTTCATCAAACTTTACTTTAGTCTCACATGACTAATTTTGGATTAGTCAACAACCCTAACTTGAAATAATCATAACTATGTACCTATAATGAATAAAGATCTAAAAAAAGTACACAATGTTCTTCAGTGTTGTTTATGCAATTCTTCCAGGTTTCACTGCTTGGAAAGGTGTTAAAGAAAAAAAGGCATACCTTGTTGAATTCTGGATTATTCTAGAGAGAGAAAGTGTAGAGCATTCCCTTCATGGAATATTTGTTGTATGGATCTGAAAATGGTACAAAGAATACTATAGACTGTACTCTAACCAATACATTTGGTTTTACTAAATTTGGATATGTTATTAAGAATTTATGACTTTTTTACCTGAAACACCTGTTTTAGACTAGTTTCGGGACTAGCCACAGACCCTATTTTCCATAGAGTGTAACTCAAAAATTACAATGACCCACAAACTGAAATTTGTATCACAAATACTTGGATATGTTTCCTCAACAAACTCCATATTTCTCGATCTAAATCATTCTAGAAAAAAAGTTATTGCGAAAATGGTGAGATGACCTATAAATAACATACCTTAGAAAGCATCATCAAAACAATTTATCCTCCCTTGAATTTCGGCCTTCTTTACTACACCTTCCCTCTGAAATTTGCCTTAGATATCCATTGGTTACCTCGGTGACTTGTAGATATTCAATATTCTCAAGTGTAATTAAAATGAGAGACCCTTTCCTCTTACTTGTACTTTTATGTAGCTTCCTCAAGGGGTTACCTTCTAACCATCTTAAACCACTTTCCTTATTTTAGGGCTAACCCACTTCTAACCACTTGTCCAATTAGTAATTTCTCCATTAACTTTATTATTTATAAGATTTATTTTGTATCCACTTTTACTTATAGTACACTCATCACTTCACTTTATTATTTAAATAATTTCTTCTTTGCAACCAATTTGACTACTTTGACCTTTTAGGGCTTCTAGATGACTCATGAGGGTTCTCCAACTTCACATGGCCATAACTCTCTAACCGTGAGGAGTTATGTGACGTTCCACATACCATCAGAAATGACATGACATGCACTATCCATATAGAATATTCTTACCTTCAAATATATTAAAACTCATACCATTATACATCAAACAAAGCTGGGTCCATTACACAAACATTTGTGCTACCGGAATTCGCTACCATAATTTCTTCAATGATTGACATCAATGACAACCAACCCACATAATCAACATGTTTTTCTCATTTATGTGTGTGCATTGATGCATTTTGACAATAAGAGCATTGAAAAGAAAAAAACATTTTTTACAACCTCTTCCCACCCATTTTTTTTAGTTAAATGGAACACCCGTTAAAACCTCTGCCAAAATGTCCACATCCAATAGAGGAGGTTGTAGTGGATTATTTTTTTGAAATTTTTTCCAAATTGTGTAATACTGAAAGGCTCCACAAAAACTATGCTAGAAGGTTTTATCCTTGTAGCACAACAATGAAGGAAATAAAAAAATGGATTGAGAAGAAGGAAATCAAATTTGTACATAAGGTGAGTCAAAACTTGAATATTAACCTTTAATAGTGGAAGAGAGAGTACATGTTTTTAGTGAAAGAAAATATTTTATTTGTTGAATTTTTTTAATGTGCCACAAGGGTGGTTATTGAAAAACGTTTTCTTTATTGAAATTAACTATGAATGGTTATCTAGAAATGGGATATTAAATGGACTAATTTATATAGATCAGGCCCATGAATATTATATATATCCTATAGTTTATGTCTATCCTCTTCTAAAAATGTTTCCATACAATTGATGAGTTGTAGAAGTGAGAAGCACTTATCTTCAGTTTTGAATAATGAGGGTCCACAGTTCCACCACAATTACTTCAACTTCTTGTATCAACATTTTGGAGTCATTTTGTGCATCCATTTACCACCCCTTACATTAATTTTTAAATAATAGATGTTCATTTTAAATTTATTTAACATATTCCCATGTTGCAAGGTGTGTATACATGTGAGAATTGGTTTGAATTCTATATTTCACATGCCTATTTTTTCCAAATACTATATATTTTTTCTTAGGGAAATAAGCCTCCAATTCATCCGGTCCAAAAGGATCATGGATTCATCCAAAATATATTTCTACATAAAAATGACTAGAGAAAATTTAAGTTGGAGTGGCAAACCTTATTTACATAGTGATTGAGTCTAAGAGAAAAATTCATTGAAATCAATTTGGATGGCTTTGTAATATTTCACTTGATTCCCATCGTTGACATTTCTTTTATTCTTCTATTTAATTTTTTCGACATTTCAAGGATCTTATCGTTAGATACTTATTCCATGTATACCTACAAAGATGTTATCATTATGAGAGAAATGTCCTTCGCATAAAAAAACCATTGTTTTGGTAGTTTCTATTGTGCTTTCATATTTGTCATTCCTCTTTCACTTCCAAACTTTCTTCTTTACTATATCCCCCCTTTTTTTTTTAACAAAAAAAAAGCTTGCCATGGTAACATTGGACTATCACCAAATTATTTGAAAGTTTTTAAAAAATAAATAAAAATGCTTTGAACCAAAGTGACATTTAAATTGTATATGCATCCCCTATAATTCATGCAATATCCATTCTTACAAGATTGGACCTTCTGATGGTATGTTTCCTTTCATATTTATTTATGCTATCATTATGATCGAAACTTTCTTTCTACTTTATTTAATATGTAACTTGTTCCTTCATATCCGTTTACCCATGCTTATGTTCTTTTCTAATTTTTTTTGACTTTTAGATTCACTATGTTAATATACATTTTTTCAATGTTTCATACCTATTATATATATTCCAATATCAATACCAAAAGGTAAAGTAATCAAAGAAGAAAGAAAAACAAATTAAATGTGTTATTTTTTTAAGTTATTCCTTATAACCATTTTTTAAATAAAATTTGAATTAATATTATAAATAAATTTCAATGTGACTTATTTTAATTTTTATTATATATTTTATTATATAAAAATAGTTTGAAGTAACTAGTTATCAAATTATATATTTGAATAATTTTTGTTTACAAAATCTAAAATAGTAATCTAATGTAATGTATCGTTATTTTTTAGTTAAAATTTAGAATAATCTAATTTAATATGATCTATGTTATCTTATCTTATATATAATTTTTTATAAAAAAATAAATAATTAATCACATAAATTAATATTCAATGAATGTAATCTATCTTATTTTCTATTATATATATATATATATATATATATATGGATTAAATGGATTATTAAATATCAACCTAATGAATCACAACCACTTTTTCCAACAAAATCTAATCTAATATTAAAATTAATAAATACTATTTTCTAATCTAATATTAAAATTAATAAATACTATTTTCTAATCTAATATTAAAATTAATAAATACTATTTTCTGTACATATGATTAGTATGGTTTGTTATTGAGTGCAAAAACTAGTTGTTTTCATTTTATCTTTTAACACACTATAGGGTAAGAGCGATATAGTATACTTTTTAATGTGAAATTTATAACATTACAATAAAATATACTTATATCTCGAATTCAATTAAGTAACTGTGATGTCGAAACAAATAACCCAAACCATCTTTATCCATGAATCAATATGCCGAATTCAATGGTAAGATACACCAAAATCCAAGGTATCATAACCCTTGTCATTTTGTATTATATATAGTGTTCTTCTGGAAGGTTATTGAGCCATCAATAGTAGCTAGTAATGAAGTTACCATTTTCAACCAGTGCATTGACCTTATCATTGTATTTAGTGACATTGATCATTGTATTTATTACGTTATCTATATTATACTCTAAAACCTTTTA
Organism: Picea mariana; assembly: GCA_032191745.1. Lineage (NCBI taxonomy): Eukaryota > Viridiplantae > Streptophyta > Pinopsida > Pinales > Pinaceae > Picea > Picea mariana. Next base: position 3,856 of record JASDQU010257565.1, on the reverse strand, counting down.
ATCATTCCATTGAACTCGATCATTGTATATAGTGACTTTGATCATTTTATTTATTAAGTTATCTATATTATACTCTAAAACCTTTCAATGAATTCTATTGTCCATTATTTTTTAAATTTGTATGTTTCTATAATATAATATTTTAATCAATTTAAATTAATACTTCTGGGCTATTTCCAATATAAAACGTAATAATTTGAATGAGTAAACATCAAATCTTATATTTTTTTTTATGATTTTTCTAGATACCTTGGCCATTATCAAGATAAAAGATAAATATTTAAATGAAAAAACACAAATTCTTACACTTTTTTGAGGCAAGGCTATCTCACATAACTTTGTCCATGAATGCATATTGTTGGTTCCCTATTTTCTAAACTGCAAGATGCTCACACACAATACTTATGTGATCAAAGCTTCCCTTAGTACTCATACTAGGAATCATGTGCACTATCATTTTTATCTATTGTGTATACATCTTAGAAGTTAGTGTTGATTCTAAAATATGTTCTTTTTGTTGTACTATGTATTAGATTTGTAAATGTGTCTTAGAATATAAGATAGGGTTCAACATATTGTGTTGTTGTATGATGGGTTGATTGAAGGCCCTTCTAGGGTTGTTTTAGATGACTAAGAGATTGTGGATATATGCTGGTGATATTTCTATGAAATTAATGACATTAACCTTGGTTTGGTTCTCCTTAATTATTGTATATCATAATATAATTCTTGTGTTCTCTTCATTATTTGTGTGTGAATGGATGCTTTATGGATTATCTAAGTATTTCCATTTCATATTATGTAAGTCTATACTATTTTAATCTCTAATATTATCTAGGGTGAAATCCTATCCCTTTCACGGCTTTGAAAGATGATACTAATAGGTCCTATATTTTTACCTTGAATATTATCATATGGTCAATATAAAGTAAAAACATTTGTTCTATTGTCATGACATAACATAATATTCATCTAAAAATGAATCTATCATGGATACCAAAAAGGAAATAAAAGAATTGATTGAGAAGAAGGAAATCATATTTGTACATAAGGTGACTCAAAATTTGAATATGAACCTTGAATGGTGGAAGGGAGAGTACATGTTTTTAAATAAAACATTATATTTTTTGAATTTCTTAATGTCCTACAAGGGTCGTTATTGAAAAATATTTTGTTTATTGAAATAAATTGTGAATGATTTTCTAGCAATGTGATATTCAATCGAGTGTTCGATAGAGATCTCATCAATGTTATATATATTTTATAGTTTATGTTTACCCTCTTCCAAAAAATGTATCCATCCAATTGATGAGTTGTAGAAGTGAGAAGAAATTATATTCACTTTTGAATAAGGAGGGTCCACACTTCCACCAAAATTGCTTCAACTTATGGAATAAATATTTTGGAGTCATTTTGTGAATCCATTCACCATCCTTTAGGTTATTTTTGGAATGATGGATGTTAATTTTATAATTTGATTTAGTATATTGCCAAGTTAGAAGGTGTGTATATATGTGGGAATTGGTATGAATTCCATATTCCATATGCCAATGTTGTCCAAATTTTGTAGCGTCTTTCTTATGTCAATAAGCCTCCAATTCGTATTGTCCAAGAGGATCATGGATTCATCCAAGATATCTTTCTACTTGAAAATGACTAGTTGAAATTAAGTTGGAGTGGAAAACATTATTTACATAGTTATTATTTTTAAGATCAAAATTCATTGAAATTAGTTTGGGTTCCTTTGCAATATTTAATAGGATTCCCATGGTTAGCATTCATTTCATTCTTCTATTTAATTTTGTCCAAATTTCAGGTATATTATATTTAGATAATTATGTCATGGATACCTCCAATGATCCTGGTGGATATCGGTGACCTCTCACCTATTACACTAGGTCAAAGAACAATTTCCATTTTGGTAGTTTGTTTACATATTTTCGAGTCCCAAATTTTTTTTTGAGTCCCTAAATGACATTTTTTGGGCTCGACAATGCCTCCCATGGTAGAATATAATATGTACTCTTCATATATACCTTTCTAATGGTGTATCGTGCACCCTAGATGAAGATGTATGAAAAATTTATGCCCTCGAGAAGTTGACATATCAACTACCCCCATAGGGGCCCACAAACCTTTTGGAATTTTATCTCTCAGGGTTAGGGTTTTAGATGTTTACGGTTTTATCATTTATGTTTTATGTTAAAAAAGGACTTTGGAGCCTCATTATACTCATGTTCTTGCGGATGATTAGAGGAGTCACATATATTCTCAGAGATAACCTATAACCATTTGTGCAAGTTTGTTTCAGTTTGCATTTTTACAGTTTCAACCATTTCTCTTTATTAATAGAAGTCAATTGTTATTATATCTCTATGTATTACTTTGCAATACATATGTGTTTCATTTTGTTCCATTTATAAATCCGGATCAATGGTATCAGAGTGTTATGATCTTTATTTTTTTCTCAATGCATGTCCCCGNGATCCCTTGCAAGAACATCCCCAAAAATCACGAAGACCTCCCATGGAAGAAGAAAAGAGATACAATGGAATAATACATCCTTTTAAATTGTTTCTCGAGGAATCCCTTCTGTGACAAAGGAACGATATGATGGATAACTTTGCACATATCCTTTGATGACTACAAAAAGGAAACACATATTCATCAAGTGGCCACTTGGGAGGTGCTTCTCCCTTCAAGGTACAAGTCAATTTTAATATCTCATTATTTGAATGTCGGATACATGAGGATGTTGTAGATAAATAGTTGAATTTGATAGAAGGGTATTTTTCAATCCATAATTTTTCCAATATATAAAATATTACCTTTGGACTCCTTAAGGTTGTCGGCCATGTCAAGGATTGGTGGGAGACTTACTTTGGGAAAAGTTAAACTAAGGAATATTCAATATTTTAAGTCACACCCACTTGGGGATTCTTTCAGGGATGTTATTAAGGAACAATACTACCCTTTCGGAAGCTATGATGACTAGTATATGAAATGGACCAAACTGTGACAAGAATGGGACCAAAAAATACCAGAGTTCACAAATATCTTCCATACCTTACACACCAAGCTGGGTATCGAAGACTCCAAAAGACATCTGGTGCAAAAGTACCGTGACTTTCTGCATAGATACATCCAAACAAAAATAGAGTTTCTGGACATCTAATCAGTAGGCATGGATTATCAATATGTTTTCAAAATCAAGAAAACATTTAAACAGAAAAAGTAGGATTTTGGATCTGAAAATTTATCGTAGCATAAGTAAGGAAAAGGTGCCCCAAACCCACATAATAAAGTACATATCAAGGATGGACCCCCTCAGGACAACTAGTCCAAGCCACAAACAAATATGGGTAATGAGAAGATCAATAAATACACTGGGAAGTGGTGTGAATTCCATAAAATCCCCTGGAATAGAACCGATGAATTTCTTTCGAAGAAGTCATTGGTGGTCGAGTTGAAATCCTCGGAGTAAGAGGCATGCTTTTACTCTAAATCAAATCTAGACAAGGGGAATTGGATCATCGATGCAGAACGCAGTTCCACTGTCGCTAACACTAAGGTCCAACCAAGTGATCTAGAAGAAATAGAGGAAGGTGAACGCCTTTTTACTCAAAGATGTGGGTGAAGGGTGCTCCATTTCATTTCATTACTGACAGTGTAAGTTAGAATAACCTAATCTCAATAGAGGTCATCAAGTGGTTGAACTTGCCGCTGACACCACACCTACAACCTACACTATCAGGTGGTTGTGCCAAGGAAGAGATCTCCACGTGAGCCAAAAATTTTGTCTACCATATGGCATCAAGACCTTCAAGGATGAGGTATTGTGTGATATTTTGTTATG
>JASDQU010257564.1:0-12691 GCA_032191745.1 Picea mariana | reverse complement strand
AGAACATTTACTCAACTTAACATATAACTGATGTTCTTTCAATGCTTGCAATACCATTCTCAAGTGTTTTTCATGTTCTTCAGATTTGGAATAAACAAGGATGTCATCCAGGAATACAATGACAAACTTGTCCAAGTATTATCTAAAGATAACATTCATTAAACACATGAAAATATTTGGTGCATTTTTCAATCCAAATGCTACCACCGTAAATTCGTAGTGGTCGTACCTCATTCTAAAATTAGTATTACTAATGTCCTCTCCTTTGATCCTCACCCGGTGATATCGGAATCTCAGATAAATCTTAGAAAATACCTTTTCATCTCCTAATTGATCAAAGAGGTCATCTATCCTTGGCAGAGGATATTTTTTCTTCATTGTTACCTTATTTAGTTGCTTGAAGTCAATGCAAAGCGTCAAGGTGCTATCCTTATTTTTCACAAACAATATTGGTGCGCCCCAAGGTGACACACTTGGGCGTATATATCTCTTCTTCAAAATTTCTTCTAACTGCATTTGTAATTCCTTCAACTCAGGTGTGCTCATTTTGCAGGGAGATTTGGATGTAGGGGCTTCTCTGGGCATTAAATTAATTTATAATTCAATATCGCTTTTGGGTGGTAATCCGAGAATTTCTTCAAACACATCTTCAAATTCTTTTAGAGTTGCATAGTACTCAATGTTGTGTACCTTGTCCTTAAGATCTTCCTTCATATGTGCAGATAACAATTGACATCCTTTTCTAAAAATTTTCTTTAGTTGTAAGGCTGAGACTTCTATGACAGTTGCAACTCTTGGGATCCCCTGCACATTCCTTAAGTTCCCTTCCTTATCCAAGCAAATAAAAGTTTTGTTGTAATAGTCCAAAACTACATGGTGCTTATCCAACCAATCCATTCCAATGAGACAATCATAAGATCCCAAAGGTATGATATTCATATCTACTTTGGTACTCAACCCATTCATTTCCATTGGGCATGCCTTAACCATTTCATTAATCTTCCTTTTAGTCCCAGTAGCTAGCTATACCAACCAAGGTGTTTCTAGTTTTCTTCTTATAAGATGAAACCTTTTTGCCATTTTAGGATCTAGATAACTATGACTAGCTCCTAAATCAATCAAAATAGAAATAAGTCGGTTGTGGATTTTACCTTTTACCTCAATCATGTGAGACTGAAATCTCGCCTGCTTATTATCCAGGGCTACATAAATTCTAGGTATGTTCTTGCCCACATATTCTATTATTTCAGCTTGTTGTACATTGTGAATAACTTTTTCTTTTTCATCTCCGAGAGGGAATTCTCTATACATATGGTTTCCTTTACAACCCCAACACTTTATGATTTTTTGTCTTGGTATTTGTCCCATAGTTCCAACCACCCTAGGATCTTCGGAAACTGGTTGTCTTTGAATATATTTTCTGAAAAATGGGGGTTGGTTTCCCTTCTTCCTCTGCTCCATATTTTTTTTCTTTTTGTCCTCCCAAGCCTTTTGAAAATTTGTTCTTCCTTTATGTTGATCATAGAGACATTTAGCTCTTCTTATGGCTTCTTCCAATGTCTTGGGATCATCATAATGTATCTTATCACTTATGAATGATGGCAATCCACTTAAATATCTTTAAATTTTCACTTGTTCATCATTGATAAATCACATATATTTCAGTAATTCTAAAAACCTTCTCTCATACTCATCTATAGTCATGCTTCCAAGTTTGAGTTCGAAGAACACTTTCATTTTCCTATCAAAGTAGCATTTGGTTAAGTATTTATTTCCAAAATATTCCTTAAGCATTTCCCAAGTAACGTTCTTCTCATCTACGTTTCACACTTGTTCAGAATGATCCCACCACATTGGTGCTTTTCCTTTAAGCTGATAAATTGTTACTCTCCCTTCTACCTGAGGGGAATAGTTGTGCAACTGAAAGTATTTCCTCATTCCCAACATCCAAGTCTCAACATTCTCATCCTTTTTGTGCTCACCATAAAAAGTAGGAGGCTTGATCTTATTCATTTCTCCCCTTATCTCATTTGCCCCAGTTCTGCTCTTACATTCTCTGATAGGGGACGAGCGTGAGCTACTAGGTGGCCTCCTAGTTGAGTGTTTAGGCAAGTGTCGATGATATCTATCATCACCCCACATCTTACTTATTTTTTCACGAGGCTTAGGTTCATTTCCCTTGATATATTTTGACTCTTTATCCATTTTCCTCTCTATCTTGTTCAGGTTTCGTAACAGCTTGATGTTGAATTCATCTTGTTGTTCTTTGGATGTTCTCAGTCTTTCATTATCTGCTTTATGAGTTTGAACATATTTTTGCAGATTCTTAATGGTTTCCATCAAATTCATGCTTTCCTCCTTTCTTCTGTAATGCCCATTGGATTTTGTTCTTGCATTACTCATATCAAACCATTGTCCTTTGATTTCTTCCTCATCGTTGGAATTCATGTGTGCCTCTTCAACATCTGTCATGATGTTGATCTTCATTTCGATCTATATATATTCATAATTCTGCAAAGTATGGAATTAATAGTATTTGTTAGACAAAAGTGATATACAAAAACTTTGTAACTTCTAAATCTTCTTATCATTAATACATATATTATATAATTGATCTCTGGCCCATCTAGTCCTAGTGTTGAACCTGTAGATCTGATACCACTTTGTAACATACATGACCCCCTAAGTACCTTCTAAGGGATGGGGTATCAAAATTTGTTCCTCTTCTAACAACCCTACTGTAGTCATGGACTTGCGGGTGGTAGTATTGCATACTCATAGTCTATAATTGTACCTTTCATGAACCCTCCCCCCAACACTTAGCTTCTTTTTCATTCACGGAATCACAGAATTGCGGACACATGGTTTCTTGCCTTCCCTTCATAATTTTGTCCCATAAGTCTCAACACGTATCCATTTTTACATCCACGCGGACTCACGGACTTACAATTATGTACCACTTTTCCCAAATTCTTATCCCACCTAGGAAGTTTGCCCCCTATGGCTGCCCACTTCCTTCCAAGATTCAACAACAAGCCAAACATGAATAATTAGAGTTCTATGTCGACAAATTGGCCCCTCTAGGAATCAAATTCCCTACAATTATCTCACATGGAGATAATTCACATGGGATTGACAAACCACTTCTTCATCTTAACAATTCTCTTTTGACACTCTTCAACAAAATCCTATGCTCTCCCTGGTACAAGTACATGTACATCTACAATAATGATATCATGAAAGTCCCGATGACAAAAATGAGGTGAGGTGGGAGAATAATGATTGAATGGTGGACGAATGAGCTTAAGTCCCCAAAACACATGTGTATGTTCCCAAATTGACACTTGTCGTGTTGGAAACTACATGGGCTACACATGGGTTCCCTCACATGGTGATATGTTTCCTCATAGGGACTTAGGATAAAATGCCTTATCCCCTACTTTAGACTTTAACTTTAGGAATATTGATAAAATATTCCTTTTTGTATTAAGCCCCCTTAGCTTTTCCCCTTTTCTAAACTCTTAGCCTCCCTTTCCCATTCTAGTGGAGTTTATCCTCCTTACTCTTCTTGTCATGATGGTCTGCATGCAGTCATGTTTACTTTCATTAATTTCAAATGAAAAATATACAATACAAAATAGGCTCATTGGCCAAAAGAGGTTCATGGCTCACTGCCTATACACATACTTGTAATTACATGTCAACTAGGGCTCGGCTTAGGGGTATTACATCCACTCAAAAATATTTGAAGTTTTACCTTCTCATCCTTGTTGAAACCAACATACCTCAAAATCTCCAAAAACCTATTTTCATACTCTTCCATAGTCATGTTTCCAAGAATGAGTTCAAATAACTCTTGCATCTTCTTGTCATAATAATTCTCTAACAAATATTATTTCTGAAAATACTTTTTGAAATTCCTCCATGAAATCCCCTTCTCATCAATATGTTTAACCTATTTGAGTTGTTCCTACCACATCAAAGCTTTCCCCTAAATATGGTAGATAGCAATTTTTGCTTCAAGGTTGGATAAGTGATTGTGTAGCTAGAAATATTTCTTCATGCCCAACCACCATGCTTCATGTAATATCCTTCGGTTTAACCCAATTGTAAATGTAATGTAAGTGTACTTAAGCTGGTGAGCTGTTTCGACGTCATTTTGTAATGCACCTTCCATGGCATAGTGCACGCATGAACTGCATAGTAAAATGATGTAGTGTACACATTCCCAGATACTGCGCCCAGTAACTAAAGTGCACGCAGTATGGAGGTCAGCGAGCCTTGTGTATATGATATGTGCTATAGGCTGGTGAGCCAGTTATTATAAGCTGGAATGCTTATGTTTTGGAATTAGGCCAGAGCGCCTAGATGTTAAAGGCCAGTGCGCCTATTTTGTATATGTATCATGATTAAAATAAAATACATCGTTGCATGAAGACCAACCACGATAAAAGAGATGGGGGACTGAACTTCATCAGTTAGGGAAAGGGAGGGCCAAAAGTCAAGGGGAAAGGGCTAAGCTAGAGAGCTTAAGCCAGAAAGGAATATTATATTAATATTTCCTAAAGCATAAAGTGTGGATAATTATTTTATCCCAAGTTCTAAAGTTGGGGACAAGTGGAACAAAGTAACTTTTGATATGAAAAGTGTCAAGTTGGGGAAATGCATTCATATCATGGAGACTTAGCTCATTTGGTCACTTTTTGAGGATTATTCTCACCATAACTGGACGATACCAGCAACTTGACCATCATTCTGACTATCATACTTCACGATTAGTTTCACGATGATTCCTTCCATCACTTAGTTATCCAGTCAATGATCCCATGACCATTTCTTTTATTCACGCAGTCCGTTATCCTTGAGACATTCATTTCACTGTATCTGAGCCTGTTTCCTTAACCATTTCGGTTGGTGTACCTGGTTAGCTTGGGAGCGGGATTGAAGAAGCGGGTTGTCAGACCCGTGGGAAATTGAAGAGGCAGGTTGTCAGGCCCGTGAGAAATTCTCTGAGCGAGAGAATTGTTGGGGATTGATTCCCAAAGGTGATAAACTGCAACTACAGTTCTCTGAGACTTCCTGTCCAGCCTGTTGCTGAAGCCCTGGAAGGGAAGTGGGGCAGCCGAGGGACTATTGAGCAGAGAAGGGGCACACTTCCTTGGGTGGGACAGGCATGTGGGGAATGAGAGACTGTAGGTTGTTAGTTGAGCGAGCACCTGAGACAGAGTCTTTCCTGTTGTCTATGAACCCTAGCCTGGTTAGAAACCCCTTTACCCGGGTGGAGTTTAGTCCCAACTCAGGGGTGAATCACTGTTGAGTGTAATGAACAGTACAGTCTAAGGCTGGGAGGTTCATGGACGGTCTGTACGTAGTTGGTGACAATCTTTCCAAGATAAGTACCAATTGTATGATAAAATTGTATGCTGCATTGTTATTTACGTGCTTATGTTACGGTTTATCATATATGTGATTACAATTGCCTATATAGTTATGGGTATTTCCTTGTATGTGTTGCATATCTGTGTTTACTATTATTTTAGTATGAAATCATATGTTACAGAATGTAATTGTTTGTTTATGCTTATATGTAAAGCTTTCGCAAGAGTGCTGTATGCATATGTTTAAGTTGCATGCAGTTTGAAGAGAAAATTTATGTGGCATAGCTCATTTGAATACTGGGTATGTTACAATATGTTCCTCAGTAAGAGAACAAAAGCGTTCCCTAGAGTAGCATGGCCCGACCTGTTTAAGGATGGGGATGTTACCAACTGGTATCAGAGCATGAGAGATTGCTCTAGAGTGGCATTCCCTGGCCTGTGGATGGCCAAGGGACGTTACAAATTGGTATCAGAGCTTCAGTTTCAACACTGAGCCTAGATGGACGGAAGGGTTCAGGTGAAGTGAATATTCACAGAAGATTAATTTCGAAGTGACCAAATTTCAGAATATTGGCATGCATGCACGCGCGGTAAATTTTGGGCACCGCGCGGAAAACGTTGGCGTGCAAGTGTGCACGGTAAATTGTGGCACCACGCTGAAGAATATTGTGTGCAGATGCACGCGCTGAATTTAGCCTTGCACAATGATCACACACATAGTAATGTGCACATGGGGTGCGCAAGTATTGCATAACACAAAGGAGTTTTGTTGGTACACACATAGTATGAGTATAAGTTGTCTCGCGACAGTGTATTCAATGGTGTGCGTAGACTATTGTGCATGATGGAACATATTGAACTTTGACATGGTGAAATGCATAGGGGAAAATGCATGTGGAGTATCGGTGCACAATACCAAAATTGTGTGCAATGGATATGGGCGCACAATGCAAAAGTAGTGCGTGCAAGTTGTCGAAGCGACGAAGAAGAAATGCATAGTGGATATAGGTGCGCGGAAACTCATTTTATCTTGTGAAGTTACTATGCACGATAAATATGGATGTACATGTTGAAGTTTAGTGCGCACAAAGTCATTTGGAAGACGATGAGTCTAAGTTTAATTGCATAATATTAGAAGAAAAAGAAACACACAACCGCACCAGAGCATTAATTAAAAAGAATTCTAAGTTTTGTATTCCTCCGATTCAGATAGATGGAAGTGAAATATAAGCTTACAAGAAAAAAATAATATAAAAGAAAACAAGACTCATAACACCACCAAATAGAATTTTGTAATAAAAAGTCCAAAATCCGCTTCTATATTTATATAATCGTATTAATCCCAAAATTACAAAAAGGGAATGATAGCAGTTATCCTATTGAAATGGGTCGTTTAAGAACATGCCTATCATCTCTAGTGCTCCTTACCTCTGCTACCAGGTGTTCAAAATTTGCTGAAATATACTTTGAAGACTTACTTCAGCTTAGCGATCTCCTCCTTTAAAGAATCTAACCAGACCGGTTGATTCTCTCCAACACTTTTGACTGTTTCAGCTGTGGATTCCTCCCTCTTCTATCGCTTGTTCCTTTTCTTCTTAGCAGCTGGCCTGTTGATGACTAAATCCTTCATAGTGGGATTCGACCTGACTTCCAACTGCGAGTCTATAGCCGTCTCCTGTGGAATTTAGTTGCTAGAATGCGCATAAGTACCCTTTCCTCCTTATTCGCAGGAAAGTCTAGCATGTTGCTCGAATAACCAGTCTCACTGGATTTAGCCTTGTCCATGTATCTCAGTTTGTGGATACCGAAATGATTTTACAGAGAGAAGAAATTCGAGCAATTTGGAGATTACTTCGTTTATGGATAAAAAGATACCTTCATACTTGAGGATTGGTAGTTATAAAATTCCAATTATGAAGCGCAAACGGACTACGTACAAGAGCGTTGGGTTTCCATGCTCGGCTAATACATTTCAAATGATTAACTTTTGATTTCATTACATGGCGGCGTTCAGCTGATGTCACATGGCTGCGAAGTACCGAACAAGTGAAATGGGGTGATCTGACTAGCCGTCGCCCGCATCTTGGCGAAAGTGGTTTCGGCAAACCACCTTCTTGCCTAGATGTATCTCTAAAGGAACCGCACGTCTATGTTTTCAAGACTTGGGTCCTATCTAGAATTGTCATGGTAATAACACCAGGAAATCAGGGGAGATAATTCTAATGTATATATTGAACCAAAATGGTACATATTTTTTCATGAATTGTTGAATTGTTAGCCTGATAAGTTTCGATGGCTGGACGTTTTGCAGAATTAACAACAACTAGATCAGATCAGACCAACGTAGAGTCCATAGGAATGGAAGAAGCACAGGGGAATTATAGTCAGCAAGATGAGAGCAGAAGGGTGGATGTCCATTTGGGCATTGAAGGAACAAACTCTAATGGACATGGAGAAGAAAGGAATGAAAACATGAATATGGTTGAAACCATTAAGAATTTGAAGAAGGATGTCCAAATTCATAAAACTGATAATGAAAGGCTTATGAGAGCCAAAGATCAGTAGGATGACTTCAACATGAAGTTATTAGAGGGCTTGAAAAAAATAGAAAAAGAATTGATTGAGAGTGGCTTAAGAAAATTTGGAAGTCACAAGCCTTCAGATGAGGAAAGAAAAGCAAGAAGTATTAGCAGACATCACCATCACTCCCCAAGGAATTCCAATAAGAGAACAGGAAATAGCTCGAGTCCATCCCCTGTCAGAAGGTATAAGAGGTCTAGGGTAGATGAACTATGAGGAGAAATGAACAAAATCAAACCTCCTACATTTGATGGAGAGCACAAAAAGGATGAAGATGCAGAGACATGGTTGCTGGGCATGAGAAAGTATTTTCAATTGCATAATTATTCTTCTCATGCATAAGGTGGAATTTCTATCTATCAACTCAAGGGAAAAGCCTCCATGTGGTGGGATTAGCAGATTAAAGAGAAAAGTGTTACTTGGAGGGAATTCAAGAAGTATTTTGAGAAGAAATACTTGACTAAGAGATATTATGACAAGAAAATGAAAGAGTTCTTTGAACTCAAGCTTAGAAGTAGATGAATATGAGAGAAGGTTTCTAGAACTATTGAAGTAGGTCTCTTTCATCAAGGATGATATAGTCAAAATTCAAAGGTGTTTGGGTGGATTTCCATCACTCATGAGTGACAAAATACAATATCATGATCCCAAGACATTGGAAGATACCATAAGGCGAGATAAATGCCTATATGATCAACATAAAGCAAGGCCAACTTTCCAAAAGGCTTGGGAAGACAATAAGAAATTCAAAATGGATCAGAGGAAGAAGGGAGCTAAGCCACCATTCTTCATAAATAATCCACCAGGACAACAAACGCCTAAAGAACCCAGAACAATTGACACAGAGAGTCAAAGGCCAAGGCAACCACCTATTCAATGTTGGGGTTGTAAAGGAGATCATAGGTTCAGAGATTGTCCTCACAGAGGTGAAAAAGGTAGGGTTGTGCACAATGTACAACAAGATGAAACAATGGAGGACATGGGAAGATATGTGCCAAGGATTTATGCAACCCTAGACAACAAGCAAGCAGAGTATCAGTCCCACATGATTGAAGTGGAAGGTATGATCAACAACCAAACTATTGCTATTTTAATTGATTCAGGAGCTAGTCATAGTTATATAGACCCTAAGATGGTGGAAAGTTTGCAACTGCCAAGAAGCAAGCATGGGAAATCCTGGTTGGTGCAGCTGGCTACAGGAGCCAAAAGAAAAGTTAATGAGATGGTTAAGTCATGCCTCATAGACATGAATGGACTGAACACCAAGGAAAATTTAAACATCTTTCCTTTAGGTTCCTATGACTGTCTAATTGGGATGGATTGGTTGGACCAACATCATACTCTCTTAGACTGTCACAACAAAGCATTTACTTGCATGGATGAGGAAGGGAAACTAAGGAAAGTACAGGGAATTCCCAGGGCAGTAACCATTAGAGAAATTTCAGCATTGCAGCTGAAGAAATGTTACAGAAAAGGGTGTCAAATAATTACAGCTCATTTGGCAGAGACACCTAGAGATAAGGTGCCAAATTTGGAGGATTATGCAGTCCTGGAAGATTTTGAAGATGTGTTCAAGGAAGTACCAGGACTACCCCCAAGGAGAGACAATGATTTCTCTATAAATGTAATGCCTGGAGCAACACCAGTATCAAAGACTCCTTATAGAATGAGTACACTAGATTGAAGGAGTTGCAAATGCAGCTTGAAGAACTTCTGAAGAAGGGGTATATATGCCCAAGTGTGTCACCTTGGGGTGCCCCAGTATTGTTTGTGAGAAAGAAAGATGGAACACTAAGATTGTGCATTGACTTCAGACAGTTGAATAAAGTGACTGTTAAGAACAAGTATCCTCTAACAAGGATTGATGATCTATTTGATCAATTGAAGGATGAAAAGATATTTTCAAATATAGATCTCAAATCAGGATACCATCAGGTAAGGATTAAATAAGAATATATCAGCAAGACCGCCTTCAGAACAAGGTATGGTCATTATGAGTTCACAGTGGTGCCATTTGGGTTGTCAAATGCACTATTTGTTTTCATGTGCTTAATGAATGGTGTTTTCCGAGAATATTTGGACAAGTTTTTCATTGTCTTTTTGGATGAAATTCTTATATATTCTAAGTCAGAGGAAGAGAATGAACACCATTTGAGGATGGCGGTTCAAGTATTAAGGGAGCATCAATTGTATGCCAAATTGAGCAAGTGCTCATTTTATCAGAAACAAATTCATTATTTGGGGCATATCATTTCAAAGGATGGGATAGAAGTGGATCCTGAGAAGATGGAGGCCATTAGAGAATGGTCAACACCGAAGAATGTGACAGAGGTGAGATCATTCATGGGTCTTGCAAACTACTACAAAATATTTATTGAAATATTCTCAAAGATTGCACACTCAATCACTTCCTTGCAAATAAAGGGAGTAAAGTTTCAGTGGACACTGGATTGCGAGAAGAGTTTCCAACACTTGAAACAATTATTGACAAGTGCTCCAATATTAAGGATCACAGACCCAGATGAAGACTTCATTGTATGCAACGATGCATGTAATGAAGGACTTGGTGGAATCCTCAGTCAAAATGGGTTTGTCATATGTTATGAATCAAGGAAGTTAAAGGATCATGAAAGAAACTATGCCACTCATGATTTGGAGTTAAAAGCCATAGTGCATGCCTTGAGGAAATGGAGACACTACCTCATGGGGAAGAGATTTGAGCTAAGAACAGACCACAATGGTCTGAAATATATATTTGATCAGCCAAATCTAAATGTTAGGAAAAGCAGATGGTTAGAATTTCTAAGCGAATATGACTTTGATATAAAGCATATCAAGGGGAAAGAGAATAAAGTGGTCAATGAACTTAGCAAGAGGGCGCATGAACTACATGCTACAACCATTAGCATGTATCAGATTGATATTAAAAGAAAAATTATGGAGGCTGCAAATGCAGATCTGCAATACAGAGAATTGGTAGCAATTCTACAACAGGGTAAAATGCCACAAAAGGTGGATAATTATAATTTGGGAATAGATGGAATACTGCTATACAAGAACAAAATTTTTGTTCCAAGTGTCCAGGACTTGAAACGTACGATTTTTCATGAGATGCATAATGTTTCTTATGCAGGGCACCTTAGATATCATAAAACAGTGGCAGTGATCAATAACCATTACTTTTGGCCAGGTATGAAGAGAGAGATTGTTGAATACATCGCTAGATGTATGGAATGCCAAAAAGTTAAAGATGAGAATAAGCACCCAACAGGGATGTTGCAACCTTTACCCTTTCCTGAATGGAAGTGGGAAGTGGTGACAATGGATTTTATTATGGGATTGCCCAAAACAAACAAGCTGCATGATTCAATCATGGTGGTGGTGGACAAGCTTACAAAAGCTGCCCATTTTATTCCACTGAAAACTACTCACAAGGAAGAAGATGTTGCTGATATTTTCATGAAGGAAGTGGCAAGATTGCACGGAATTCCTAAAACAATTGTGTCCGACAAAGACTCAAAATTCACCTCGAATTTCTGGAAAGGATTGTTCAAAGGATTCGAGACGAATTTGAACTTTAGTACAGGTTATCATCCTGAGTCTGATGGACAGACAGAGAGGGTGAACAGAGTGATATAAGATATATTGAGAATGTATGTGATGGACAAACCATCGAAATGGAAATATTACCTACACTTGGTAGAATTCACTTACAACAATGGGTATCAGACATCGTTGAAGATGAGCCCATTTGAAGCACTTTACGGCAGAAAGTGAAATACTCCAGTGAGTTGGGATAATCCAGCTGATAGGATAGTCATTGGGCCATAGTTGCTCAAGGAGATGGAGGACCAAATGATAAAAATTAAGTAAAATTTAAAAGCTTCCCAAGACAGACAGAAAAGTTATGCTGATAAGAACGAAACATAGAGAATTTAAAGTGGGTGATCATGTTTTCCTGAAAGTGAAAGCTAACAGGAGTTCCTTGAAGCTGGGAAGCTGCGCCAAGTTGGCAGCCAGATTTTGTGGGCATTTGAAATCCTAGAGAGGATTGGTTTAGTTTCTTATATGATTGCATTGCCTGCATCTATGTCTGTTCATAATGTCTTCCATGTATCATTGCTAAAGAAATATATACCTGATGCTAATCATGTTATTGATTGGAATGTGATTTAGGTGGAGCAAGAAGGCGCTTTTCAAGTGCATCCAGTGTGCATTTTGGACCGGAAAGTCAAGCAGCTCTGGAACTGAGCCATAGGGTTTGTAAAGGTCCAATGGACCTAGTACAGTCCTAAGGACGCAACTTGGGAGCATGAGGATGCGATGCGGACATAATGCCCACATCTTTTTGAAGATTTTTGAAAACTCTGTTGTATATGGGTGTATGATGCATTGAGGACAATGCATAAATAAGAGGAGGGGATTGTAATATTCCTCGACCAAACCCAATTGTAAATGTAATGTAAGTGTACTTAAGCTGGTGAGTTGTTTCGACATCATTTTGCAATGCACCTTCCATGGCATAGTGCGCACATGAAATGTGTAGTAAAATGATGTAGTGTACACATTCCTGGATACCACGCGCAGTAAATAAAGTGAATGCAGTATGGAGGTCAGCAAACCTTGTGTACATGATATGTGCTATAGGCTGGTGAGCCAGTTATTATAAGCTGAAATGCTTATGTTTTGGAATTAGGCCAGAGCGCCTAGTGTTAAAGGCCAATGCGCCTATT
>JASDQU010257557.1:0-12999 GCA_032191745.1 Picea mariana | reverse complement strand
GATACTATTCTGGCCGTTAGATCAAGGAGATGAACATGTGCCACATGAGGAGATCCACATCATCAAGACTACGCCATAAAGTTCACATGACACAATCAGACAATGACAAGTGTCAAGTTGAATCGACATTTCAGGTACGTGAAAATTACAAATCTGAGTGACACGTGGCAGCTACTTGGCTTGTGACACGCCATCAAGTGACGTAAGAAAGTTACGTCACTCTGGGAGTTTTACTTTGAGAGTTTTACCACCAACACTTGCCCAAAGTCCTGAATGCTGAAGTCCCTAAGTGGACACAAGATGTCTGGTCAGAAGATCACTTCAGGTGCATTCTTAACCATTGATCATACTACAATGAAATTTGACACTTGAGAATTCTGAAGTTCGGAGATGCAAAAGGATCACAACCATTGATTCGAAAGGGACATGCGTCAATGGATTGTTAGCTCCAGAAGATTGATGTACGGAGGAAAGAAGGGGTTGAGATTTGAAATATCCAAAGTCTGGAGATCCGAAGGAGATCTCAACCGTTGATCGAGAAAGGGAACACATGACCATTGATCTAGTTGTTGATTGAAAGGAAATATCTGAACCGTTAGTTCATGAGCACCATCAATATCGTGAGATCGACGATCCCATTGCATTGTATGGATTGAAGGTGCACAAACTTTAATAATTTGTGGGTGGGCCACAATCAAAACCATGGTTTTGGAGAAAGGACACGTGGAGGCTCGAGTTAAATTGCCGGGCCAAAAGTATTTTGACTCAAACCACCTTTGGACGAGCCCGCAATCATGTGGTCATGTGAGGCCACTGCCATTGGTCATATGGTAAAGAGATTTAAAGGGAAGACTGTAATGCCTCGCTTAAATTGATAAGCCTATGGTTCTATGCCTATGATCATATGAACATGGTTTGAAGGAAGCACTGATTTCTGTTATCACATAGACAAAGGAAGTCGATCCATAACTGTGATCGATTTATGAAAGTAAAAGAGGATACCAGGTTTAAAGTTGAAGACCTAAAACAATGATCTCTGGTGGTCCCAAAGTTGTTGTAAATGAACAAGTTAGTTATAACTTGTTGAACAAGTCAGCCCAATAACTCAAACAAGTTTTGAGCATAAGCAAGTATAAATACAACCATGATTGGTTCACTAGATGAGTGCTTGTGCAAGAAGACAAGATTGTGGAAAAGATAGGCTCGTTGAGAAAGAGCGGCTCACGAAGAAAAATGAATGGGATACATACCTGAGGTCCATGCGAATATTAGAGGGAAGAAGAAGTGAAGAAGGCACATATATCAGAGGAAAGATAAAACGAAGAAGGCACAGATTTCAGACAGAATATGAAGTGCAGTGATGAGCGTTTATGGTATACCTTTGATAATGAAATAGATTTGATTCAATAATGGATCACTTCTACTAGAGTTGAATTACTATATGAACTCTAGTTGGATAGACTGTGTTCTATCAGCAAGCTGGGTCTTTCTTGAGAATTAATTCTCTCCGAGGAGTTGGTGCTCCTTACTTTAGTTGGTGTTGATACAAAATAGTTGTTGGTGGGAAAATTCATATTACAATATTCACATATATATACATATCAATTATACAAAAGCTTACATGAACATCTGGTATATCTTGTGTCCATTGTGATTTTATTATGATTTGATTGTTCTTAATCTGTTAAATTATGTTTTAACTGATAACTTGCAAAAGGAAAAATTAGAAAATTCCACACACTGATTCACACCCCCCCTCTTAGTGTGGGTGATGTGTTCAACACTAAAATCCTTGCAACTCAATCACATAGGTAGATAACCTTAAAATTTAGCAAGTCCCTTAAAAATAGGAAATAATGTCAAACAAAAGGAAATGACATGAATACATACTTAGAGAAAGAAACTAACAAAAAATTCTCCTAATAGNGAGACTTATTAAACATCCCTTCCTTGTGTTTTTTCTAAATACACAAAAGAACTATGATTTTAAAAAGTTGCTATTTTGACTGAAACTCTACATCCCAAGGAAGTTCATCTTGTATGTGGCTAGTTTTCTAGGTAATGGGGGTGGGAGAAAAGTTGGCCACAAAATTGAGTGACCCATTCTCAAGGAAAACAAATAATTAGGGTTTTGAGTTACATTGATTTGATCGAGGAAGGAATTGCTAGTCTCAATGACAAAATGAGAAGTATGGTTACTGAAATGATACATGTTTCTCAATTGTTGCATAGTTTGACAATATTTTTCACAACAATAGAGACAATCATCCATTAGGTAACCATTGGAATCTATTTCAATATGAAATTGAGTAGTGGGAGTGGAGGAGTTCCATTTAAGAATTTGGGAGCCTACCAATGGAAACCAAGGTGGATGATATATTATAATTATATGGATGTTATATGACATGATTGGTAATGCAGTTCAATTCCTATTTAGTGAAACAATACACATACAAATACAGGTTGTATTTATAATGTTATGCATGCATGGAGAAGGTTTGTTATGGTGAGAGAATATGTGTGAGTGCAGAGAATAATTTGGTGCCACTCAAGACATGATGTGAGATGAGTTCAATTTTTTTCTTAAGGATAAATTTTGTTGTGTACTTAACCACACACACACACACAAAGTTTTGGTATTATTCACTATGTAGATGAGATTTTTTTTTGCAGGAGCATCCTGCCTCCCAAAATATTGTACATCTTATTAGACCTAGGGGGTGTTTCATTTTCATAGGGAGTTGGTTCCCTAAAGGAATTTTACTGTAATTTCCTAAGTTTTATAGGAGATATATAATGTATGAGTGGATTGTGTTGTAATCAGATATGCTTCTAAGAAGAGATCTTGAGAGTTGAGAGGAGTTGAGAGATCTAGAGTAAGTTAGATCTCATGAAGATTGAGAATCCTAAGATAAGCGTTGAATGAGTAATTTGTGGCTATGAGAGGATCCTTAGGAAACTGTTGAGTGATTGAGGATATGAGGATCCTAGAGTTAAGGCTTTTTAGAGGATCTTGTGAATATGAGAGGATCCTTAGGAATTTGTTGAGAGTAATTTGGATCTGAAGCTGATTCTAGTTTCATAAGTCTTTGTATAAGTTTGTAAACCTTGAAATCATTCAGGTTTGGCCCAAAATAGTAGATCATGCCATAGAGAAGTTGGTTAGTTAAAGAGAAAATCAGACCAAGGGAGGTTGTCCAGAATAGGAAATCAAGCCATAGGGAAATTGGCCATTTTAGAGAGAATTAGGCCAAGGAAAGATAGGTAGTACTATTGAGTTAAAATTAGACCAGGAAAGGAATTAAAATCCTTGTGTAAATATATGTACAATGTATGTATGATTAATGAAAGGAATACTCTATTTCAAGTATCATTGAGGAAGTTTATGTGTGTTGAGAAGCTCTATTTTATGGAATATCATGTCTCTGTGAAAATAGGAGTTGGAAGCACACACACACACATACATATATATTGGTATAATTGCAAATGATTGTTGCAGGTCTAAGAAAGAGGAGTCATAAAGTGAATTAGACCTTCCGAAGGTTTTCATTGATGAAATCATCGATCACTATAAAGGATCGATGATCCCATTTGTTTAGCTAATGTGGCTAAGGTAAATTTTTGTAGGTATGCACAAAAAATTGACACTGAAAGCTACAATAGTCGTTCGATTCATATTGGGATTAGAATCTCATCGTCCAACCTAGAAGAACTTATGACTGTCAAATCGAGATTTAGATTGGGTGAAAGAAACTGGATCCACATAAAAAGGAGAATGATGAACCTCCACCATCCACTCACTTCATGATTAAGACACAACTATTAGATCGGGTTCCAATATCATGAGTAAACATAACCATTGATCACCATCAAGGAAACCCAAAATCATAGAAAGATAGCCATGCACAGTAGACACAATATTTCTACCCTGGGAAACCCAACCTTGGTAGAAAACCCAATAATTTTTCTTAAGAATATATCAATCCAAGTTCATCACCATCAATATAAAGAAACCCTAGCACAATTTTCCCTTACACGAGGAAGATCCCTCAAAGATAGCGAACCTTAGGCAGAGATAACACACCCCCAAAAGATCTTCTAAGATGCTCCTACAATGCCACTGGTATGCCACTAGCTTAGGCACACTTGATGAGAAGAGATGTTGTGATCTGTAAAATGAAATGATAAAGCCTTTATTTATATAATTTGAGTCACCTTTAATTTACTTGTGGGGTCTACTTGTGCTTTTGTCTTCAATATATTCTTTAATGCTTTCTCAGGTTTCTTTAATGGTTTGTCTTGTTTTCTTGCATTTCTTCTTCACTAGAAAAGTTGCACATGAGCCTTGTTGATTTATCATCTTCTCACATTCTCATTTAATTAATATAGGGCTCTAATGTTGATTAAAACCACCAAGAATCCCCTCATAAGAAGAGGTCTCTTGAGACTACATCTTCAACATTAGACTAGACTTGTAAACAATTCAAAACCACCCTATATAAAATAGATCACTCCATCTTGGAGTAGACAATGTGAGAGAATATTGAGTATTTTTCACTCCTTGTCAAATCAGCATGACTAATAGGAGAAATACTTCCACCAGGCCATTCACCACTAGCCAAGTCATCTTGGCTCCATGAGTGAATGTATCATTCTCCCTTGGTCAAATCAACATGAACAATTTGGGAGAATGTATACCCCTAGGCCATTCACCACTAGCCAAATAAGCATGGCCCCATGAGTGAATGTATCATTCTCCGTTGGTCAAACCAGCATGACTAATATGAGAGAATGTTTTCACTGGGCCATTCACCATTAGCCAAATCAACATGGCACTGTGAGTGAATGCATCATTCTCCCTTGTTCAAATCAACATGACCAATCTAGGAGAATGTATTCCTGATGCTACTAACTGGAGAAACATCAACACTCACTATCAACAAGGGAGACATTCTGCATCACACTAAGATTGTCTCTGAAGTATACAAACTTCTCCTTACACATAGGCTTGGTGAGAATGTTGACAATATTCTCATCTATGGATATATAATGGAGCTTTACTACTCCCTTCTGCACCATGTCTCAGATGAAGTCATATTTGATCTAAATATGCTTTGACCTATCATGAAATACTGGAATTTTCAAAAGCTTGACACAACTTTGATTATCACAATGTATTACGATCGTCTCTAGCTCCTAATCAAATAATGCTACAAGAAGCTTGCAAACCCATACTACTTCATGACTTGCAACACTAGCTGTGATATACTCTTCTTATGTTGTACCAAGTGCTACAAAAGTATACTTCCTTCTAAACCATGATATCATAGTTGATACCAAGCTAAAGCAACACCTCGAGGTGCTCTTTTCTATCCACTGCATTCCCTTCCTAGTCAGAATCAATTATCCCTATAGCCTCACTTCACCACCTGAGACATATCTCAAACCATACCCAACTGTACCATGCCGGTACCTCAACACATGCTTTGTTGCAACCTAATAGAAGTGCCTCAACTCAACCATAAACTAACTCAGGGTGGTCACTGCAAAAAAACTATTTGGCTTGGTGTTAATCAGGTACATCAAGGATCCAATCAACTGCTTGTACATAGTGGGATTCACCATATCTAAATCTGAAATGGAATTTCTCAAATTCTTCATATTTGTCATCATAGGTGTAGCCATGGACTTGCGATCCATCATACTAAATTTTCTCAAGATCTCAACTGTGTACTTCCATTGTCCAAGGAATATCTCACTAGGCCTCTGCCACACCTCCAATCCCAAGAAATAATGCATCAGGCCAATATCCTTCATTTCAAACTCCAAATAAAACTCCTTCTTACTTCCTACTAAACCAAGATATCATCGTTGATACTAATCTAAAGAAACACCTTGAGGTGATCTTTTCTGTCCACTGCATTCCCTTCCTAGTTAGAATCAATATATCCATGTAGCCTCACTTTACCACCTGAGACATATCTTAGACCATACCCAACTATACCATGCCAGTACCTCAACACATGATTTGTTGCAACCCAATAGAAGTGCCTCAGCTCAACCATAAGCTAGCTTAGGGTGGTCATTGCAAAGAAACTATTTGGCCTGGTGTTAATCAGGTACATCAAGGATCCAATCAATTGCTTGTACATAGTGGGATCCACCATATATGAATTTGAAGCGAAATTGCTCAAATTCTTCAGATTTTTCATCATAGGTGTAGCCATGGACTTGAAATCCATCATACCAAATTTTCTCAAGATCTCAACTGTGTACTTCCCTTGTCCAAGGAATATCTCACCATGCCTCTGCCACACCTCCAATCCCAAGAAATAATGCATCAGTCCAAGATCCTTCATTTCAAACTCCAAATAAAACTTCTTCTTACACTCGAAAATGAGCCTCTATGCCTCCATCTGATGTAATCTCCAACCCATAACTGAAGCAAGAGAAATAATAGTCATGATGGAAGTGTATTTGGCTATTGGAGAAAAAATCTCCTCATATTCCACTCTCTCTTTCTGAGAGAATCCTCTTGTCACAATCCATTCTTTGTACTTCTCAATGCCGCCATCTGCTGCATTCTTGATCTTATAGATCCACTTGAAAGTCGCCACTGACTTCCCCTCTGGTCTCAAAACTATCCCCCACACATCATTCTTCATGATGGATTGATACTCTTCCATCTTGACATCCTTCCAAACCTGTTGGCTTGCTACCTCCTCATAACTGGAAGGTTTGGAATCAATGATGTCACTCATCAATGCCATATAACTCAAGAACCTATTAGGTCATTTTCTCTCCCTGAAATTACCATTGGGAGCTACATGCCCCTTTGTATCCTGCTGTAATGTTCCCAAACAGATTTGCTTGGAACTTAATGGTTTATTTTTTATCTGTTTGTATGATTTTTTTGAATATTTTGCAGGTTGCTTCTCAAGGTTGCGTTGGATATGTTTTTTTGAGTTTTATAGTATATGGATGATGAATATAACACAAAAATAGATGGAAATAACAAGATACAAGAGAGATAACACAAGAGAATGATCAACAACTTTATATTTGACCTTTATTTAGATAATAAGATGAACTCCATACATGGGATCTACAGATCTAGAATAATATAGAAGAGATATAGAAGCTTGGAATGAATATGCCTCCAAGATACAAAATATGTGAAGTTGTGAGTCCTCCTAGTCCTCCAATAGCCACATGCAAGTTTGAACAAGGTCAATTTATTTCCCTTCTAAACCCTTGCACCCATATCTGGCTGATTTGCACACCTCTTGGCTCATAAACCCTTAGGATTTTTTTCCTCCTATGTTTTTCCCTCCAAACCACTAAAATAAGTTGTAGATCTATATATCTAGTGATGAGGAACACCTGTAATGATTTTCTTCAGTGGTTGAGGGTGATATTACCCTCCAACTCACTATATCCACTAGTGACAGTGCACCCTCCTTCAATAAATTATCCCTAATGCAATAATAAATCAATGTGGAGAGAAAACCCCACACAAGTTGACGAGATAAGGTGGTATGGTGATGAAAAAACCTTCTGTAAAGGGTTTGGATTTAAATATACCTCCTCTTATGCAAATTGAACCTTTCATCCCCAAGCAATGCGCCCTGTCTACAAAAAACCTCCAAACCCACACCCTACCTTCACAAATACCTCCTGAGATGAATATGAAATTGAGTAGAATGGTGAGGGTGGAATATTTCACTACCTTGAACAAGCTTGGATCATGAACATAGGAATATTTCACCTCCTTTTTGATCTCTAGTGTTTGTTTAATCAAAACCCTCAAAACGTTCAAGCTACAAAGCTCAAATATGCTAAGTGAAAAATGACATGAATGAGGAGCGAGGTTCCCTCCTCTCTCTTTTTTACCTCCATATTCTAATTTTCACTTGAGTTACTTTATTTATTCCTAAGGTCATTATTTTATTTTCTCCTCTAAGTCAATTAACCTTTTTTCTGCTTTTACCAAAGTCACTTTAATAATATAACATTTAGCTCCTTAGTGACCCTGTTGCTCCTCTTATCCCCTTTCTTCCATGAGACTATAGTCTAGAGGGGTGACTAGACTACTATGTCTTCCAATGTTCTTTTCAAGAAGATGGGAACATCACAGTCTCCCCTATTGGAAATTTCTTGCCCACAAGCAATCCTGAATATTTCTACTGCAACACATGTTCACTCTACCAAGTGGCATCTTCTATAGGAAATTGTTTCCATTTGAATAAGTATTCCTTGATGTTCCTGTTCCTTAGTTGCTTCCCCCTCACCTCCAAAATCTCCTTTGGAATCAAAATCAAGTGTCATTCTTCATCTATTGGAGGTATCTCTTCATTAGCTACAACATGCATCCCCAATTCCCTTTTTAAGCATGATACATGGAAGACATTATGGATTTTTCTTCCCTCTGGTAGCTCTAATTCATATGAAACTTCCTCAACCTTCCTTTTCACCCTGTAAGGTCCATATAAGCGAGTTTTGAGAGTCTCAGTACCATTATTATTAATGGATGCCTTTCTGTACAGTTGTATCCTCAAATATACCAAATCCCCTACCTCAAAATTGCGCTCCACTTTGTGCTTGTCTTCATATAAATTATACTGGTTTGAGCCCTTTGCAAATGATCCTTGAGTTCTTTGAGAATGTCTTGGATTTCATGTATCCACTCCTTAGTCATAGGATCTCTACTATATCCAAAGACAATCTCAACAAAAGTGAGGGGATCATAATTGTATAAAGATTTGAAAGGAGACATACCAATCGACAAGTGGTAAGTGGTGTTGTAGTAGTATTCACCCAGATATATCCACTTGACACACGATTTTTGTTGTCTTGCCACATAATTTCGGAGGTATCCTTCCACCCACTTGTTTACTATCTCAATTTTCCCATATGTTTATGGATGGTATCTGGTGTTGGGGGTTAACTCTGTATGCACTAGCCAAAATAACTCTTGCCAAAAGATGCTCATAAATCCACTATCCATGTCACTTACAATTGTTTTGGGTAATCCATGCAACCTGAAGACTTCCCTGAAAAACAGATCTGCCACCTGAGATGCGCTAATAGACATGAAGTAAGTGGTGTTGTAGTAGTATTCACCTAGATATATCCACTTGACCCACGCTTTCTGTTAACCCGTCACATAGTTTCAGAGGTATCCTTCCACCCACTTGTTTACTATATCAGTTTGACCATCTGTTTGTGGATGGTAGCTAGTGCTGGGAGTTAACTCAGTACGCACTAGCCAAAATAGCTCCTTCCAAAATATGCTCATAAATATACTATCCCTGCCACTCACACTTGTTACGGGTAATCCATGCAACCTGAAGACTTTGCTGAAAAATAGATCTACCACCTGAGATGCGCTAAAGTTCACAGAGAAGGCAAAAAAGTGAGCAAACTTGGTCAAACAATCTACTACAACAAATATGTAATCCTTCCCTTGTGCCTTGGGTAGTGCTGTAAAGAAATCCATAGACACACTCTCCCACTTATGCTCTGGAATGGGGAGAGACTGCAATAGACCTGTTGGGTGAGTGTGCTCATCTTTGTTCTGTTGACAAGTGGTACATTCCTTGATGTGGCGCATGACATCTCCCTTGAGACCTTTCCAAGATAAACTTTCTCTTATCTGTCTGTATGCTTTAAGGAATCCTTGATTCCCTACTAATGATGAATCATGAAATGCTTTAAGCACCCTTTTCTTGAACAAGGATTCAAAAACTAGATAGTTCCTTCCCTTATAATATATGATGTCATCTGTAATCCTGTACCTGTCATCCTATAACTCTCCATCCACCAAATCACATGTAAATTTATTTTGGAGTACTCAACTAATAAATGAGACTTCCAATCAACTTATATTTCTAACATGGAGTAGGCTAAGGGTATCTTAGACAAGGAATTCGCTACAACATTGTTTTTTCCTTTGACATATTCTATGTCAAAGTTATACGCCTGAATCTCACTCACCCACTTTTGTTGTCTTTCATTAAGGTCCTTCTACTCAAGAAATTACTTGAGGATATTATGATCTGTCCTAACTACAAATTTCACCCCTACTAGATATTTCCTGAATTTGGCCAAGGCGGGAATTATGGCTAGCATTTCGTTATCATAAATGGTGTACAACAAATTAGAACCTATCAGTTTGCATCTCTCATTGGCAATGAGATGCCTATTTTGCATGAGAACAACTCCAACACCCTCAGTTGATGCATCACACTCCAAAATGAATGGTTGAGAAAAATCTAGCAAGGATAATACTGGAAAAGTGCTCATCACCTTCTTCATTTTTTCAAATGTTAATTGTACCTCATTAATCCACTTAAATGCAACCTTCTTGGTCAAATCAGTTAAAGGTGCACATAATTGGGAGAATCCCTTGAAAAACATCCCGTAACTACAAATACCAAGAAATCCTTTGAGCTTTGTGAGTGTTTTGGGTGTGCGCCAATAAATGATTTCTTGGATCTTTTTTTGGTGAACCTGCACCCCCTTTTCTCCAATAATGTGCCCCAAATAGAGAACTTCATTCATCCCATTTTCACATTTTGATTCCTTGGCATATAGTGACTATTTTTCCATGATTCTCAAGACCTCATCCACATGTTTGAGGTGATCCTCCCATGTCCTATTGTAAATAAAAAATTCATCAAAGAAGACAAGTAGGAAATTCCTTAGCTGTTTGTTAAGCACATGGTTCATGCATGATTTGAAGGTGGCTGGTGCATAAGTCAAGCCAAAATACATCACAAGGAAATCATAATGCCCACAGTGGCATATGAAGGATGTCTTATGTATGTCTTGTTCCCTCATCCTGATTTGATGGTATCCAGAGTGTAAGTCAATTTTAGTGAAGTATACCACACCATGAAGCTCATCCAATAACTCATCTATCCTTATGGGATATCTATTTTTTATGGTTTTCTTATTCAAGGCTCTATAATCAATGCACATGCACATAGTTCCATATTTCTTCTTTACCAACACAACTAATGATGAAAATGTACTTGAAATCAGTCTAATATGCCCCATGGCTAATCATTCTTAAACAACATTCTCAATCTCATCCTTATGCTTCTTGGGGTGCCTGTATGGTGTAGTGATGACCGGTTTGGCCCCTTCTTCCAGTTCTATGATGTGTTCAAATCCTCTATCTTGTGGTTGACCTAGAGGGTTCATTTCAAAGACCTTTTTATTCTTGTGAAGGATTCTCTATATGTCAGGAGGATACTTCTTGTGCTCTCCAATACTCACTTCCATAACAAATCACTCAACTACATAGGCCACCTCTTCTTTCCTAAATATTGCATGCATCTGTTTGGCTATCAAAACGATAGGTGCCTCTCCTTTCATCCCCTTAATTGTGATCCTTTTTACTTCTTTTGCGTTGAAATACATTTCCATGGTTTTTTAGTTAGTGGTGATTGGTACCAATGTGCTAATCCGTTGCAGACCTAGTATGATGTTAGTGTCTAGTATATTCACTACATAGAAATCCCGTGTCAAGGTGTATCTTCCCAAGTTCAATCTCATCTGTGGAATATATTTGTCACAATCCATAGTAAGTCCTCCTGCCACCTCAACCAAGAAATCCTCAAATTCCACCATGGTAATGTGTCTCCTCTCAACCATATCAATGTCAATGAAATTATGAGAAGCTCCTCCATCAACTAACACTGTTGCTTGCTATCCTTGCACGGCTCCCTTCATCCAAAAAGTATTAAAATTAGGTACAGCGCTGGAGGTTATGGTAAACTTCTTGATTCCTGCATCATGGTGTGGGGGCACCTCTTCTCCTTGTGCATGTAAGACCTGTTCATACTCCCTTTGTTTCATCGGTATGTTATGAATGGCTCCATTCTACTCATCATATGTCTCCTCTTCACTATCATATACTACTTCTATATAGTGAATCTTCCCTTTACCCATAAACCTATGACCTAACTACCATGGATATTTACAAGTGAAGAATAATTGCTTCCTCCTTAACTCTCTTCTTGTAGATTCATCTGTCTTTCCTTTTCCCTTGTCAACCTATCTGGTGTCTCACCCCCTTGTAATGATTAGGGATCTAGGTGTGATCTTTTTCTTGTAGGATGCTCCTACCAAATCTCTGGTGCACTCAAAGGCATCTAGTAAGGTTACATGCTTGAAATCCTTAACCCATCCACATACAGGCTCAGTCAACCCTTCTATGTACATCATCAATAACCCAAATTCTGACATATATGGAACCATAACCACCACTCTTTGGAAATCCTCAATGAAGGCTTTTGTTGAACCTATTTTCCTAATATGTGTGAGCTCCTTGAAATGAAGCTCTAGGTTCTCCCTGTCAAATCTATCAATGAGTCTCTAGGTGAAGTCAATGTATGAAGTGACATGTTCATGACCCAAAGTGGACATCCCATGAAACCACCAAGAATGCTCTTTACCATTGAAGTGTATTGTTGCAAAATTGATGTCATTATCCTCTTCCATGGGGTTCAAATGAAGGAATGCATCCATGTTTTGTACCCAAGCCTTAGCTAAAATCTGACTAGATACATTGAATGTTAAGAACCAAATATCAATATAGCATAGAAAAAAATTCAGAATAAGTACTCAACTCCTTGAAAAAGAGATAATTTTAGGTAATAATCCTCTTCGAGGGGGGAACCTCCTTATACCCCACATAAATTTCCAAATACAAGATGATTCCAAATGAAAATGTCTCCTTGTTATATATACGAGACTAGGAGGTACAATTACAACTAATGGACTAAAGCCGACATAAATAAAATAACATTAATAATGTAATATGCCCCAATTAAGGGGTAATGAGCCACTATTTAGGGCTTAACATGCCCCTCCCCTTGAGACAAGTGTTGTCCGCAACACTTGAGTAACTCTGGATGCTTCTGTATAAAAGACTCATCTTCCCAAGTGGAATCTTCAGCCGATGGTTTCCTCCATTTAACAAGATACTCT
>JASDQU010257552.1:0-15868 GCA_032191745.1 Picea mariana | reverse complement strand
TTGGAGGCATACCATGTGTGTGTGTAAGTAACATTAAGAAATTTGTAACTCAAGGGGTTAGCTTAGCTAGTTGTTGTTATTATTGTTGGATATTTGGGAAGTTGCATGCCAACAGGTGCTTGATTCAAATCCCCATACATTAGGTGCACTAATATACACTAATGTATTTACTAGGGATGTTATCCTCCATGTGGGGCAACATCACTTGGGTTTCCCTACAAATATTTCCTTTAAAAACATGGAAAAAAAAAAATTAAACACTTTGCAAAAATAGCTATGCAGAAGTACAAATTTATTTATAATTTTATAAATTCCTTTTAGGTAGTACTTATTCCCATAATACAAACATACACATTATATTTTTTAGAAAAAGTAACATAACATTGCTAAAAAAATATAATTGTATTTTACATAGTTATATAAAAATTCCATAAATAACACGTATATATATAAGTTCATCCAAATTTCATCTTTTCCCATATTCAAATTAATCATGCAAATACTTCAAATTATGCCTCCTCAATTTAACCCTCCAAACCTAAATTGTTATTTTTTCATATTTCCATTTCTTATAGTGTTCAATACGAAACCATCATCATTGTGCATCAACCTACATAGCTTAAAAAAACTCCTTTAATAATGAAATGTGAGACCACCCACCCACCTACATAGTTATTTATTGTTATTGGTTGGGTATCAATACTCATATTTGTATCTATGTCATTGATTGTGTTCGCCATCTATTTCAAATCAACCCATCCAATATTAATGTGATTAGAAACACCTCCACTAAGACTATTAAATTTGAATGAAAGAAGCGTTGATCCATACTCATGGTGCCACATATTAAAATTCAAAATTCTAGAAAAGGTGGCTAACATCCATCACCAACTTCTAAACATGTACCTGAATCTACAATAATAAGTTGGTAATAATTTTCACTCCACCAATCCACATCCATCACCAACTTATAAACATGTACTTGAATATACAATAACAAGTGCAATCCAYATCCATCACCAACTTCTAAACATGTACTTGAATCTAYAGTAACAAGTGMAAGTGCCACTGCAGTGGCTATGTYYCTACYGAGAATTTKTTTTTTGCATGCATTATGATAGGAACTTAATAYAGTTYARAATAATTGATGGTTTAGTTTTYCCAATCTTTCTTGCCAAAACCCAATTGTGGGTGGACACCAAACAAGGCAGCACATGGTTATAYGGTACAAAGTTATGGTAACGTCGTTTGTATAAGAATTTTTAAAATAACCTTTTTATATTTATATTTAAATATAACAAAATAAAAATACTAAAATCATTATAATATTCATAATTTATTAACTGATAAAATTAAGTAAAATTACGTATGAAATCTATAAAATTGAGTAAAATCATGTATGGCATCTATGACATACTATTATAGTTGGTCTTACTATAAAGGTGCTTGAACAACAAGTTGTCCTATCCTTATTTTCTTATTTTCCCTTCTAGGTGAATGATGCATTTCGTTCTAAATTTTCCATTATCTTCTCTAAGGAAGAAGAGCTCCATTCAGGGGATTAATTTTTCTTATATTCTTTCCTTTCTTCCCACCACATCATGAACCTGCTTCCTTCTAAGAAAACATCTGAAGAAATGTTGAGAGCATTTTCCATATTTGTCACATAATATTCAAACTTTTTAAGATTTTGTAAGCTTTGGTGTTGGCCTTGTTTGAGATTTTTCAGGTCTTTCTAAGCCTCTTCTACATATTACCAAAAACATGATTCCTGAGTGAGGGATGCACGCTTTGTACAGGGTCTTTGACCTCTTGAACTATGAGCTTTTTCTTTCGCTTCCATCCATTTCTGAAGAAATTTATGGATATTGGGTATTCCATCTGAAAGATAGTTGTCGTTGTTGATAGTGTGATAATAATATGCAATATCTAGAGGCTCTACAAGCCTCCTATATGTATTTCCAACATTTATCCACTTATTTTGAGATTCAAAATCACTTGGAAACTCATGATCCTCCCACTTTTCAATAATCTCATCCCAAACCTCTTTACTATTTACCCTACGCATATTAGCATCCATATCCTTCATGTGTTTCTTCTTGAAGGAATCATAATATGTTCTTACATATTCCTTCTCACAATGCTCTTTATACCACTCAAGCTCTGCCATACTACGTTGTTTTAATCTTAATTAAACAACTAACCTGTCAACGATTGTGTTATACATATTTTCAATTTCTCYGCCACTTCGTAGGGAAAGTTGTGCTTGATCATKMTGGGTAAAGTTATCAAAAAAAWTTMAAGCWTCAATTAGTATGCCTAAAAKAAGAAAATAAAATTCAAAATTGMARATAAAGACAATGCTATAGTACAATCTTACAAAATTGYAGAAAGCTATYGTTAATAAATCCTTTGTTAAATTGGATATGCTAATATATAATACATATTTCCAAAATAGTTTACTGATGTTTAGTAAAATAAATAAAACAAAAACATTAGATATAATTTTCTTTTTGTTACTTTAACAAAAGAATTTTTGTTATTTTAAGAAAATAATTGAGTATTTCCTGAGTTCCAACGCTAGTAGCTTCTAACTGCACTGAAATTCCCATGTCGTAAGAGATTTTTGAATCAGGATTTGAAAATATTCTCCCACTTATGGAGTTTTCTATAACACATTTCAAAACCAAACCATACCCTATATGCTCTGAAAAAAAGTCCTCTACAATATTATTCAAAAGTTTTTCATGGCTCAGCATTGTCAAATGAAGCATCTTCAAAACAGTGTCTGAACTGTCAATACAAGATGCACCATGGCTTGAGAAGAACATGTAAGTGCCAATAGGTATGTATGGGATTCTCTTTTTAACCCCATCTGACCACTTTTGAGAATCAAACACACAGTTTGAACTACATTGCAGGACATTATTAAGAAGAATCCTACAAGATGTCCTACAAGCCTCTTGAATAGAAGAATATGGGACTTTGATATGCCAACACGAAAAAATAGCAATCAAGGGCTCAACAATGGACTCGAGCAGTGCAAGAAGAACCCAAGGAACAATATCATGCTGGGAAATCACATGCAAAAATTAGCGTCCCCAATTCTCATGACCCACTACTTCAACAAGTCTTTCATCTCCCACTAAATGGAAACCAAATGTGATACAAAAGGGAGATATTTGCCTTGGCCTCTTTTCCAATACCCACAGTGTGGCCAAGGTTGCAACTACCCCTCCTAAGGAATGACCCATAAATATAATGGGTTTGAGTTTCCTTTGTTTGGAGTCCGTATAAATATACAATTGATTGATCATCGAACATATCAACACAATGTTACTTTTGTCTTTGAATTTCCATAATTGCATCTATATCAAGTGAAGAATTAAACCTTCTTGTTGTGAAACTAAGGTCACTTTTGACAGTTGTATTTAGATAAATCAATTAGTTACCTTTGCTTGGAAATATGTTTCCTTCATAATATGCAGGAACAACTTAAGAGCTCCCTGATGGACGAGGGTTGGCTTATCATCATAACGCTTGAGGAAATATGAGAATACTTGGTTGTTAGTTTGTATATTCCCATATCCATATTTTCTCTCTTTGGCGATAAAACTTTCAATTTGATTAAATGAAGGGAAGGAAACATATGCAACACCTCCATGCTCCTTTAGACTAAAACTCTATGAATTTCTTGCATGACCTGACTCTTCCCAAGCCTTGGACAATATTTCACATGAAGAAAGAATATCTACAGTCTCTTGACTGACAGTGAAACTGCAACACCATATCTGTAAATTAGCATAGTATGGGAAATCAAGTGTATATAAGACATCAAGCTATATATAATACATCAACCTATATATAAGACATCAACCTATAAATATAAGACATCAACCTAAGGAGTTCCTATATATATAAGACATCAACCCCTACTCCTCTAATGCAAACTTTTATTTAATAAATTCATTTATTGTGTTGAGAGCAACTAAGTATGGAAATACGTTTTCAGCTACATAACATCAAAATAATAATAAAAAAAAATACTCGAGTTCTAGATCTGAAGGACAGAGTATGAACTCGTATAGCAGAAGCACGAGATGCCTGGAAGATTATATACAAGGTTCGACAACAATATAAACAAGTCTCGGGGAAGCGTTCACATGGTGCATATACAGAGGAATGTCATCGATGTTTCTCACTTATCAGTAGTGTTAGCACCAGAAGTTTTCCTCAGATTGTGATGAGGGAAAGCCCACTACCCATCAGTTTGTATGTCACAATGAATAAATTTAAGGGTGGTCTAATGGACACAGTCTCAAGATTATATTTCTTTAACTC
Source organism: Picea mariana (assembly GCA_032191745.1). Taxonomy (NCBI): domain Eukaryota; kingdom Viridiplantae; phylum Streptophyta; class Pinopsida; order Pinales; family Pinaceae; genus Picea; species Picea mariana. The sequence continues at coordinate 11,527 of JASDQU010257552.1, read as the reverse complement.
AAAAAATTGGGTTGGCATACATAGACAAGCGAGGTCTTATTCTAACTTAAGTCAGTGATTTGTTGTAAAGGGTGAGTAGGGGGAAGAATTGGTGAGGAGATGTAAGGGATTGCTATGGACATCCGGTCTTCTAGTCACCTAAGGAAGAAAAGATTCAAGAGCAAGATACTCTCAAACCCAAAGCTTCAGACACTAAGATGTGTCTAAACGACACAGCCACAACAAAATGATGATCAAACCTTCATCACAATGCTACTATAGCATCCCGACTGGATCCTCCAAGTCCGAGCTACTCAATATAAGAGGGGGAAAATATAACACGAAAGACTAATTAAAACTGGTGAAAATACTACAATGATCAAACCTACATCACAACAACATCAAAACACTCGACTGGACCTTCCAATTCCATGTGTCTTAACACAGTGTTTACAAAGAGATGGAGAGGCATGACTTTGATTAAACAAGAATTCTCAAATACATAGCATAACCAGAGAACCAGAGGCCTCGTTAAAACTTTACAATTGGGAGCTCAACTCAACCATCCACACTTACAAAATATAAAAACTGAGTATATATACTCAGAACTGCTAGCGGCCCCCAGGGACACGAACGAACCACTGCATTCAAATCTTTGCGTCTCCTCCTTCTATTTTCAGACTACACTTGTCTTCCTCTGTCAGATGCGAAATTTAAACATTATGGGCTTTGCAGGAAAACCCATTTACAGACGAGTTCTGGGTTGTCATCTAGCCACCACGACCATCCTTTCATGCTTTCCATTTATGTGATGAAATGAGGTTTCAACCACCATAACCCACTTTCATTAAATGTCTTCATTGGGATTGGGATGAGCCCTGACATCCATGAATGATCTAGGTAGTGTCCATGACTTTTCCAAATTAATATCGATGCCTCGAGCCCTGCTGCTCTTCTAATGTAATCAATATAGGAACTTTCGGCCCTTGGCACAGCTCTTATCCATCGTTCCACATGACCTTGGGCCATGACCTTACGCTTATCCCTTATAAAATTCCAGGTCTCCGCATTTCAGGAGTTTGCACTCCCCTTGATTTTAAAAATCCCGATGCCCAAAATCACGAAAACCGCTCGTCTGGATCAACGGTCAAATTTTCGTTGAACTTGACGGCCAAGGTCATCTTCTCGAACAAACTCAACCACTTGTTTCTCGATAGGCACCTTCCCCTTATTTATGGATCTTCTCCCATATGACCGTGGGTTGTGACCCTATAATTAACCAAAAAACATTTCGAGACTTCGCATATCGGAAGTTCTCACTCCCCTTGATTCACAACCTCATGATGCCCAAAATTGTGAAATGGTCATATCCAGATCGACGGTCGGATCTGCTCTAAAATTGATGGCCAAGATGATTCCTCAAAGGCCCCAAGTCGCCATCTCTACACGATGGGTGCCAACCTTCTTTCTTGGACTTGTTCACCACACGACCAAGGGTTATGACCATGGGCCCAAACTTCCGAAGGCATTTCGGGACTTCGCATTTCGGGAGTTTTCACTCCTCTTGACCTCCAATGTCTTGATCTCTGAAACTGCGAAATCGTTTATATGATACCACATGCTCCTCTAGTTGGACGACTCAGATCTATTTTTCAATTTCGTATTTCGTGAAAATGGCTTGTAGCTCATTTCAAAACCCCTGAAACCCGATTTCGCGAAAACGTTCAATTAGCTACCACCTGTCCCCACTGGGTTAGATGGCCTAGATATTTCCTTTAATCAATGGTTGTAGTCTTTTCATGATTTTGCATTTTGGGAGTCTCTAATGTGATCGACTCTCGACCTCCTGATTTGCGAAATCGCGACTATGATGATCGTGCGCCACATGTCCCTCTGAAATGAATGACCTAGATCTCATGATTTCGGACCTTGGTCTGATGCTAAACTTTGCGCAAATCTATAATCCTGATCGCCCAATGGCCGCCAATCTAATTTATCTAATGGATCCGATGGCTGAGACTGAGACTATGCTTGATGACTTTTCTCTGACCAGGTATCTGCACGCCTTTTCATAATCACGCCCCAAATTTAGATAAAAATGCATATGGTGGTTTTTTAAACCCCTTTTCTCGCATTTGGTCACCCAATGGCCAACTTCAAAGGAAAAACATCCCCTTGCAAGAATAAGTTCTAACATTAGGCTCCATGGGGGATAGAGTCCTCCCTGCGAGGCTCTAAGATCACCTTCTACTGTTTCAGACACCTTATCCATTGGGCTATGGAGTCAAGCTCAAAACATCATGTTGAGTAAATAAAGCCTAAAAATAAAATGAAAACAAACTAACAAGGGCTCCTAAGAGCTTATTTATGTACATACCTAAACTAATTTACTTTTTACATGGGGCTAGGTGAAAGAAAATTTCCACCATAGCCAATCAAGTAATTCCTGAATGGAAGCTCCCTTACTTTGTCAGTGATTGGTAACAGATGATGTAACCATGACAGCAGAATGGTTACATCCTTCAGCTTTTCTCCAAGGGTTGAAGTTGGGATGAAAATGGGTAGCTCCGAGATGTGAAGGAAATGCCACTCCATGTACTCGCTGACAGGCTCATAGAATGAGTGGAAAATCATGCGAGTGAGTAGAAGAAAGCCTGCTCTGCTCCACAACTGCTCATACAAGGTTGAATATCATTAGTAGGCATAGGCGGATGAGAAGCTGTCGCAGGTGGAGTGATCTCAGGCGATGGATTCTCGTTGACCGGCTCTGGACAAGAGATAAACTGCCCCTTCTGCTGCTCCTATGGTTATTCCTCTTCTTATTCTTGGCTCTCCCAACGGTAAGATTCATATTCATCATAAACAAGACCCATGGGAAAGCTATGCTCTTCAAACTGTTGCTCATTGATTTTTGCAAGTCCAAGAGGGATGATTTTCTCAAGATAATCTTTCTTAATGAACAGAGGATAAGGCCCCACAGTCTGTTCTTGGAAATCCTGCCAATCCAGATCAGAACTTGATTCATAACTATCATATATAGGTTGGTTTCTTCTCTGGTCGATGAACTGTGATGTGGGGCTCCGCTGCTCTTCGTCTGAATAATACTCAAAGATAGGGACAACAAGCCAAAGTGGAACAATCTCCTGATCCTTCTTTTCAGTCCCAAATGTAAACACATCATGGGAAATCTCGTGAAGAAAAAGAGAAGAATCCTCCTCCACAATGGCTCGTTCCTTTAAAACTGAGACAACAGGCTTATGAGGGGTAGAAACTAATGTCTCTACCACCATGGAATATTGAACACTACCCTCATCAATAGGGATACCAAGAACAACAGCTTCAAGAAATGGAAAATTCTCTGTATTTTATTCAAAAAGGCAACAGTCATGATCTACCTTCAACTCTTCTATCTCTACAGAGAGATATTCTACCAGCTCTATCAACTCACCCAAAGAATCCTCCTCTTCATGGTCCTCATCCTCGCATATTTCATAAGACACAACCACATCTTGATCATGGCCTTCATATTCCTCACAACAATTATGACATATTAACTCAGAGGAATAATGCCTTTGATAGTGCCTATTGAAGGCTACATGAAACTCTCTCAGGGAGGAGATTCTATCAGGGGGTAAAGAATGATACCATTCACGATCATCCCCTGCTAATGAGAACATGAACTTTTTTAATAATACATCCTCGTGCTGCATATCCCATTGATGCATGAGTTCATGAAACTCATGGAGATGTTGAGCAGGGTTGTCCTCTACATGCCCTCTAAATATGGGAAAATAATCACCCCATTCATCCATAGTAGGGACAACATTAGGAAAACCAGGAACAATAGAAAAATTAAAAGGAGCAAACCTCCGAGCCAGGATTTTGTCCATTTCGAAACAATGGAGTTTCCAAACGATCCCTCAACCATGGAGTCACAAGGTGAATGATATGCATAATGAGTGTGTCTGGCCTTCGTTCACCATCAAAGGCGAGATCTGATCGTTGTGTTATCCCGAGGGCTACCAGGTGTAGCCGAAAGAAGTAACACTGAAACAAAAAAATCGAGACAATAAAATCACCTCAGTGGAGTCATTAGGTGCACAGTTGCAATATTTGAAGTACTAAGTTATGATGCACCTTCAGAACTAGTAACAATTGTCATTCTACCCAGGGAAAATCTTCAATTTCATCCCCGACATCGGTGCTAGAAATGTTAGCACCAGAATTTGTCCTCAAATTGCGATGAGGGCAAGCCCAATACCCATCATTTTGTATGTCACAATGAATAAATTTAAGGGTGGTCTAATGGACACAGTATCAAGATTATATTTCTTTAACTCAGAAAACTGGGTTGGCATACATAGACAAGTGAGGTATTAGTCCAACTTCAGTCAGTGATTTGTTGTAAAGGGTGAGTAGGGGAAAGAACTGGTAAGGAGATGTAAGGGCCTGCTATGGACATAAGGTCTTCTAGCCGCCTAAGGAAGAAAAGATTCAAGAGAAAGATCCTCTGAAACCCAAAGCTTCAGACACTAAGATGTGTCTAAATGACACATCCACAACAACACGATGATCAAACCTTCATCATAATGCTATTGTAGCATCCTGACTGGATCTTCCAATTCTAAGCTACTCAGTATAAGAGGGGGAAAATATAACATGGAAGACTCATTAAAACTGGTGAAAATATTGCAGTGATCAAACCTACATCACAACAACATCACAACCCTCGACTGGATATTCCAATTCCAAGTGTCTTAACACAACGTTTACAAAGATATGGAGAGGAGATAACTTTCATTAAACAAGAAGTCTCAAATACATAGCATAACCAGAGAACTAGAGGCCTCGTTAAAACTTTACAATCGGGAGATCAGCTCAACCATCCACACTTACAAAATATAAAATTGAGTATATATACTCAAAACTACTAATGACCCCCAGGGACATGAATGAACCACTGCATTCAAATCTTTGTGTCTCCCCCTTCTGTTGTCAAACTGCACTTGTCTTCCTCTGTTAGATGCAAAATTTAAATAGTATGGGATTTGCAAGAAAACCCATTTACAGAGGAGTTCTGGTCTATCAGCTATCCGCCACGGCCATCCTTTCATGCTTTCCATTTATGTGATGAAATGAGATTTCAACCACCATCCTCGACTTTCATTAACTGCCATCAATGGGATCGGGATGAGCCCTGACATCAGGGATGATTTTAAGGATGGAAATTTATTTTAAAATGTAGAAAACTTGGTGAATCTTACTAATCCTTCATATGTCAACTATAAATGTTTCGCGATATTTTTGTAAAAATATTCAAATTTCTAAGTATTTTATATAGTTTTTATAAAATTTTGGTGATTTTTAAGGTAAAATTTTTTTATCCTATAGAGTTTTGGCGAATCATTTTTAAAATAGCAAATCTCGTTTTTGGAAAAACCATGGAAAATTAGCCCATGAGTGAAATTTAGCCCCTAAAATCATCCATGCCTGACATGCATGAATTCTTTAGGCGGTGCCCATGACTTTGCCAAATTAATATCGACACCTTGAGCCCTACTGCTCTCCTTTTGCAATCAATACAGTCACTTTTATCCCTTGGCACAACTCTTATCCATCGCTCCACATGACCTCAAGCCATGACCCTACTCTTATCCCCTATAAAAAAATTTGGCTTCGCATTTTGGGATTTTTCACTCCCCTTGATTTCAAAAATCTCGATGCCCGAAATTGCAAAAACAGCTCGTCTGGATCGACGGTCCAATTTTCGTTGAACTTGATGGCCATGATCATCTTCTCGAACAATCTCAACCGCTCGTTGCTCGATAGGTGCCTTCCCCTTATTTATGGCTCTACTCTCATATGACCACGAGATGTGACCCTACACTTAACCAAATAACATTTCGGGACTTCGCACATCGGGAGTTCTCACTCCCCTTGATTCAAAACATCACAATGCCTGAAATCGCGAAATGGTCATATCCAGATCGACGGTCGGATCTTCTCTAAAATTGACGGACAAGATGATTCCTCAAAGGCCCCAAGTCGCCAGCTCTACACAATGGGTGCCAACCTTTTTTCTTGGACATGTTCACCACACGATCAGGGGCTATGACCATGGGCCCAAACTTCCCAAGGAATTTCGGGACTTCCCATTTATGGAGTTTTCACTCCTCTTGATCTCCAATATCCCGATCCGTGAAACTGTGAAATCATTTATCTTCTACCACGTGCTCCGCTAGTTGGATGGCTCAGATCTATTTCGCAGTTTCATATTTCGCAAAAATGGCTTGTAGCTCATTTCAAAACCCCCGAAACTCGATTTCACGAAAACGTTCAATCAGTTGCCATCTGTCCCCACTGGATTGGATGACCCAAATCTTTCCTTTAATCAACAACTACGGTATTTTCATGATTTCACATTTTGGGAGTGTCTGATGTGATCGAATCTCGACCTACTGATTCGTGAAATCGTGACTATGATGATTGTGCGCCACATGTCCCTTTGAAATGAACGACCCAGATCTCACGATTTTGGGCCTTAGTCTGATGCTAAACTTTGCGCAACTCTATAATCTCGATCACCCGATGGTCATCGATCTAATTTATCTAATGGATCCAATGGCTGAGACTGAGCCTGTGCTTGATGGATTTTCACCGACCAGGTATGTGCTACCTTTGCATAATCGCGCCCCGACTTTGGATAAAAATGCATATGGTGGGTTTTTAAACCCCTTTTCTTACATTTGGTCACCCAATGGCCAACTTCAAAGGAAAAAAATCCCCTTGCAATAATAAGTTTTAATAAGTAGTGTCAGGGATGCGTTCGCTTGGTGCATATGAAATCTAACACATTGATATTTCTTAGTGGGAAGACAAGTGTTTCACATTTTTCTTAAATGCTACATGTTATTTGAAAGAAACTAGTGGTGGAGGATGGCCATGAATATCATTGCCTTAGTAGTCATAATAAATATAGGAATCAATATCACACTTAACTGCCAACTGGTTCAAAGCATTTCATTCCCTAGTTGGGGCCAGTTAGCCTTATTAGCCATCAGTATTTTCCAATGTGTTAGTTCTTTGGTCATCCTTGTGTCTTATTGCTCTGTAAGAAGAATGAGCCCTTCCCAAAAATCTTTGAATTACAACCCACAATCATTTTCACCTTCCTCTTATAATGCCTCATGTGTCTCCTCTGATGGTGGAAGTGGATTATATTCTCTAGTTGGCTCACCTTAAAGAAGGAAAGATAAGTTGGTTTTAACGAATGCTTTTCCAAAGCTTATGCACCTCGCTGAATCTGCAATACAAGATCGGATTCTAATAACTTGCAAAAATTGACGAGGGTTGTTTGTGGGGAGGAGGGCTTTATGCACGATGGAGAGAAGGAGAATGGGTCTAGCTTAGTAGTGGATGTGCTACCTTCCAATATGGGTGGAGTTGAAGGTCTCGATGAAGATAGTGAGAATTCTAATCCCATTGTGATGCTTAGTGCGGGGGATGCAATAGTTGTAGAAGATCTCATTCCCTGGCTTCCTTATGAATATCATACAATGGGTCATATGTCACTAAGGACAAGATTAGTAAAAGGGATGCTAATTATTTTGAAGCCTTGTACAAGGAACTGAGCTATGTGTTCTGCAACAGGGCTTTTGAGGGTTATGCTTTCAGCTACATATACAATTGTCACTAAAAAAGCTGATAAATCAGAGAAATGTCAGACCTGGGATGCTAGTCCTTTATGTGCTTGTCTTGAGATGTTGGGTGGACATTATCTTAATGTTGATTACTTACGGTGTTGTCTTGAGATTGTACTATGTGAAATCCCTACTGGAAGTGCACTTAATGTTATGCTCTCATTGGAGAAGGCCATGTCTGGAAAGGAGGCAAATGGTCTAGCTTATACTTTTGAATTTGATGGAGAGAGCTCTGGTTTACATGGTTCAGGAGAGAGCCATTGGACATTTACAAATGGTTATGCTTTTGTAACATGGCTTTATATTGAATCCTTTGCAGATACACGTAACACTGCAACAACGACTGATGCTATAGTTGCAATTGTTGCGGCAAAATCAGGAAAATATTCTGCAATGTCAGTTGTGGCTGGTGCAAGTGTTGTTGTTGGGGAAGGAACAACACACATTCCTAGGTTCTTTAGTTTTCTTTCAGCAGACAATCAAGACATTGAAGAATATTTTCATGGTCAGTTTTTAGTGGTTGAATGTGGTAGTGGTAAAGGGAAAATTTCTTCTTTGCATTTTACTCATGCACTTAAACCCCATGTTGGTATTTTATTGGTTTGGAGCACATACAGAAGTAGAGTATGTTAGGAAGATCAGAAAGTGAATTAAAGCTATATTTGGATGGCTGCTTATATGAGATCCGCCCATTTGAGTTTCCTCATATCTCAAATTCACTTGCATTCTGCCGCATAGGGACAAATCCTCCTCCTACTATAGCTGGTTTGCAATGTCGTCGTTGTCAATGCCCTCTTTTTGCAGAGATGTGTCTGATTTACATATTTAAAGAACCTATTGGACATGATAGAATGGCTCATTTAGATTCAAGAGGTGGAGATGCAGTTCCTTCTTTTGGCAATGGTTGGTCATTCTTGTCCAGATGCTTCCCTTGCTAGTGCATCAGGTATTGAAATCATTAGTTTTCTTTGGAAGTTTAAAAAAGGATTTTTGGTTTCTTATATCACACAAAATCTAAAAGGAATAATGTCTATATTTCATTAGAGAATTCATCATCTTGATGGCTAGTTTTACAAATTATTTTCATCATCCCTATGACCGTTAATGAATTAAAGCTATATGTTGTCTTCAGAGGGATCAGTGGCCTGAAACCCCAAGGAAATAAGGGAGAAGAACTTTGCCTGAGAGATGAAATCATATTTTCCTTTGTAAAAACCCTAATAAGGAGGATCATCGCACCCTGTCCAATTATAGGGGTGTGACGATCCCGGATCCTCGCATGTTGTACTATACCTGGCCTGCGAAATCATCGCACTCTGCTCATTTCTAGGGGTGAAACAATTTTCATACATGGGGAAAATGAGCATCTTCTCGATGCTTATAGAAGGAGAAGATTCTATGGTGAGGTGGCCTCCGATCAGTTTGGATCTTACTCGCTTTTCTGATTTATTGGGATCATGCTAACCTCCCCATCTTATCCTCTTTAGCTTATAAAAGGACAGGAGCTCTCATGGAGAAAGTTAGATTGGAAATTTAGCTTCGGCTTGGTAGCTTGGGAAAGTTAGCTTTTGGAGTTTTCAGTTGGCTAGATTTTGGTGTGAGCTTGAGTAATTTTTATGGCTTTGAGATTTTCTTTGTCAAGATAGATTTTTGGTCTTAGAATCTGTGGAGAAGTTTTTAGGAAGCAAGGAATTGTTGGAAGGGACCTTACAACATCAAGGCATATGGTTGTATTCTCCTTTTCATATTTATAATATAGTAATATATTTCTTTCCCATAAAATTGTTCCTATTTTATTGTATGACTCCTTGATCACATACATAGGTTTTGTTGAGTATACATTGTTTCCTTCACTTCGTTGGCTTGTGTATTTTTACAGGTTTAGCATCCCATAAGCCTTGGAATGGAGCGAGGATGACACTAGCAAGGACAAACGAAATTTAAAAGGTATGTCATTTATCTCTTGTTAGTTAGTATGCTTGATGATTGAAACTTAGGGAAAGTTTTTTATTCTGTCTTGTTTTGTTTTAGTTTCTAGGTGGATCTAGGGAGATCTTTTTATGTCCGCATTTACCAATAAGTCCCATAACAAAATTGGTGACTCTACTAGGGGAATCCTTGCATTTGAAGTAGCGAAATTGCAAGGTTTTTTTTTTTTTTTTGTCTTGAATTCTTACAGTCTCTTTGGCTCATTTCTTGAAGATCTTGATATTGATTAGTTTAATACAATTTTGGGACATTGTGCATCCGGGAATGATAAATGTTTTCTCCTTCTCGTAATATAGCTTTCATGAAAGTGAAATACTTGCATTCTCATTTATTTGCATTGTTTAGAGTCATTCAAAACATCATTTATTCCACACCATTTTTCCTCTTGAGTAAACAACAACCTTAAATTAAAGCGCTTATAAAAATTGATTAGACATTTTTAGATTGTTTGGTAGCAAACCTACATTATCTTAGAGTGTAGGGCTTCGGAATAGGTGTGAAAGATAACTTTCCAAAGATGAAAACGAACATAGTATCTTGTGATAGGGAGAGTTAAATCCACTTGCTACATTTTTTCCTCGAAATCCCTTCTCACACAAGGGTCAAACCTGAGGTCGCATTAAGACTGACAGAGTTACTCACCTTTTTTTGTTGGTATTGGTGTAGAGACTGTGCATATTATTGGGGGTCACTTGAGGGTATAGCCACAATTATGTGTGGGATCTTATTGATTTGATTTCGAGATAGATACCCTACCTTTGCGCGTGGATCAGACTGTCCATTGTTTCCTCTGGAATAATTGTCATAATTGGTAACCTTAGTGGCCAATATCTTTAGGGTCTTTACACGAGGTGACTGTGGAGGGGAAAGACTTCACGGTACCTGGAATTGACGTTGGCTAAAATCACTCGGGCTCCTTGGAGGGTATACCCACGATTATGTGTGGGAGCTTGCACCAAGGCATAAGTCTGTTAAGCATGTCGTCAACGTAACTTTTCCACCCGCTCTATCTCAGCCCCTTCTTACATTGTTCCTACGAAGTTGGATTTCATCACCAACTAGTGCATTCATTGTGAGAAGGTTTTGTTTTCTTACTTGCTTACTAGATTTTTAGCGTTTGTTTTTTTTTTGCTTACCAAATGAACCTTTTATTTTTCCTTCTTACGGAAACATTGGTCCTCCTCACATTGCTACTTTGAGCCTTCCAGGTCTCACAATTGGATTACCGGTATGGTTGTTTTCCACTCAAGTAATCCTGAATGTAGCAAGTGATTCGGTCTTAAACACTCCCCCCTAAGAGCATCAACCTCATCTTGATCCTTCACCTGCTTCACCGGTAAGATCTTATTCACCTTCTTCACTTGCAATGTCTTCTTCCGTTTCATCTTATTTGTCGAGTAAAAGATCTGAAGCTAGTAACCCGGTGGCAAAGGAGAAAAAGAAAAGGAAGATTAAGAAGAAGAAAAATAAGCAAGGGTCCAAACTTCCAACCACTGTTGGACATGTTGGAAAGCAACCAATTACTGTTAATCATGTTAGGAGTGTTGATGATGCCAAGATCTTGCAAACCACCCGTAAGCCTAGGTACCCTTGCAGACTTTGTAAGGGTATCCATATTCTTAAGGATTGCCCTAGTCTATCCAAGGTTATAGAAGCATGGTATATGCACCCTCACCAACCCATGTCATCAGCCTCTGAACAACGTGTTGATGACCTGCCGTCAACTAGTTAGGATACCGTTGGGAAGAAGAAAAGTAGAGTCAAGTTCCCATGTATGTTATGTGGAGGCAGTCATCAAACTCACCTTTTCCCTCATATGGATGAAGCCTTGAAATTACTGGAATACGTGACTGGTTCCA
>JASDQU010257551.1:5194-15865 GCA_032191745.1 Picea mariana | reverse complement strand
CATATTCACATTTATGAGTTTTCCATAGTTCTTGGCCAGTCCAGTTATATTTACAAGTTGGGGGAAACAGGGTGTTACAATCTGGATCAGTGGTATCAAAGCAGTCTTCTCCTTGTCATTCTTAATGCATGTCCCCAAAGAGATCAGGGTACAAAGAATTGGGTCTTGAGCTTATTTCTCTTGAGGAAAAATCTCTTGCACGCCCAAGAGACCTCTCATGGTGGGAGAAAAGAAAGACGACGGGATAGGAGATCCCTTCAAAATGTTGCTCGAGGAATCCCTCATGCAACAAAGGAACGAGATGATGGATAGTTTTGCGCAAATCCTTTGACGGCTACCAACAGATGACGCATATTCCTCAAACGGAGGCGTCGCCCCCCTCAAGGTACAAATCAACTTCGATATCCATATATTTGAAGGTCAAATAAATGTTGATGTTGTAGACAAATGGTTGAATCTTCTAGAAGGGTATTTCTCTATCCATAACTTCTCGAATAGAGAAAAGATTACTTTTGTGCTCCTCAAAGTCGTTCCCCATGTCAAAGATTGGTGGGAAACTTTCTATGAGAAGAAGGAAACATATGAACCCTCATTATTTACAGTCACGGTCACCTAGGAGTCCTTTAGGGATGTTATTAAGGAACAATACTACCCTGTTGGAATTTATGACGAACTGTACACAAAATGGACCACACTACGGCAGGAAAGAGACCAAGCAGTGCCCGAGTTCATGAATATCTTCCATACCTTGCGAACCAAGCTGAGTATCAAATATTCTGAGCGACATCTAGTGCTCAAGTATCAAAATGGTCTACATAGATACATCCAGGCCAAAATGGATTTTCTACACATCTCATCCTTGGGCACAACCTACCGATATGTCATCAAAATTGAGCAGAAGCTCAAACAAAAGAAGCGGAAATTTGGGCCTGGGAACCCCTCACAGCAAAATCCAAGAAAGAGCAGCCCCAACCTGCAGAACAAAGGATAGAGAAGAGACGGACCACCTCAGGAAAACCATTCCAAGCCGCAAGCAAAGAAGGACACCGCAAAGAAAAATAAAGATACTGGGAAGTGGTGTGACTTCCATAAGAAGCCTTGGCATAACACTGTTGATTGCCTCTCAAAGAATTTGGTGGTGGTTGAGGTGAAAGCCTCTAAATCAGATGTAGGTTCTGACTCTGAGTCAGAACTAGAAAGGGGGAGACATATCATTGATGCAGAACCTTTTTCTACCATTGCTACCACCAAGCTCCAGCCCAGTGAACCAAACGAGCCAGAGGAAGGTGAGTGTCTTTTTCATTCATAGATGTGGGTGAAGGGTACCCCATGACACTTCATCATTGATAGCGATATCTAGAAGAACCTCATCTCAGAATATTTTGTCAAGCGACTTGCTCTGCCGACAATGCCACACCCACACCTCTACATCATCGGATGGCTCTACCAAGGAAGCAACATCCACGTCATCCAACAATGTCGCCTGTCATACGACATCAAGCCCTTCAAAGATGAGGTATTGTGTGATGTTTCCCATCTTGAAGTTTGTAATGTTCTTTTGGGCCAACCATATTTATGGAAACACCATGTTTTATATGAGTCTAGGCCTCGCAATGTCATTATTACTTTGAACAAGAAATTGTACAAGATACATGAGGCAGTCCCACCTAGTGTTATTTCCTTGATCTCTGCCAAGCAATGAAGGAGGTCATCTCTAGACTCTCAGATGGGGAAGTTTGTCTTCTTCGTGATTTGCTCTCAGAATGAGTGAAATATTGCAACCACATCCAGGGTCACCACAACCAACCTCTCCACATAGAAAAATCAAGTGGATAAGGTCATGGAAGAATACTCAGATATATTCTCCTCACCTATCGAGGTACCTCTACACTGTCAAGTCAAGCACCCCATCGATTTGACCCCCGACACACTTCTTCCCAATGGGCTAGTCTATCGTCACTCTCTGTTAGAGAATGAGGAGATCAAGCGGTAGATCCAAGAACTACTCCATAAGGGGCGCATTTGTTCCAACTCATCACCTTGCAAAAGCCCAATCGTGCTGGTATAGAAGAAAGATGGAACTTGGCAACTCTGCATTGATTACTGGGCCCTGAATAAAATCACAGTTAGAAACCGGTAGCCGATTCCTCGAATTGATGACCTCCTTGATCATCTCACGAGGGACAAATACTTTAGTAAGATTGATATGAATTCTAGCTATCAACAGGTCCCGATAGAACATACAGATGTATGGAAGATTGCCTTCAAGTCAAAGGAAGGTATTTTTGAATGGTTGTTCATGCCCTATGGTTTGATAAATGCTCCAGCCACTTTCATGAGGGTGATGGAAGATATCCTACAACCATTCACCAATACTTTTGTAGTGGTGTATCTAGATGACATTCTCATTTGTAGCAAGACTTGGGAAGAACATTTGTAGCATATTCAACAGGTTCTGCACACCCTGTGGCAGCACAAGCTATACGCCAACTTGGAAAAATGATCCTTCGGCATGGACAGGGTCCATTACCTAGGCTACATCATTGATCAGCATGGCGTACATGTGGATCCAACCAAGATCCAAGTCATCCGTGACTGGCCAGCCCCAACCACACTCACTGAGCTTCGGAGCTTCTTGGGCCTTGCCAATTTCTACTGTAGGTTCGTGTTGGGATTCTCCCATATTGCATGGGCCCTCAGCCAAGTAATCAGGAGTGGTGGTAAGGATAAATTTGTGTGGGGTCAGTCCCAACAATGAGCGTTCGATGATTTGAAGCAATGCTTGTGCTCAACCCCAGTACTTTCACTACCAGACCTGTAGCAACCCATTGAGATCGAGACAGATGCTTCCGACTATGCTGTGGACATCGTTCTCACTCAGCAAAGCCACCTCGTGGCCTATCATAGTGAGACACTATCATATGATGTCCATAAGTATCCTACTTACAAAAAATAAATGTACTCCATTGTGCAAGCCTGCCCCAGTGGAGACATTACATTCTTGGGAAGGAGACAATCATCCATCCACAATGATCATAAGCCATTGCAGTTCATACAGACACAAGGCAAATTGGAGAATGATTGCCATCAAAATTGGTCCACCTACTTGCAACAATTCCACCTCAACATCAAGTATAAAATAGGAAGCACCAACCACGTTGTTGATTTCCTTAGCAGACCACCAGTCGCGGCACTCACCACAGTGTTAGACTCTTGCAGCCATGAGACCTCTGGATGGCCCAACTATATGAGACAAACCCAGACTTCACAACCACCTACCAAATTTTGGGCACAAACATAGTTATCACTAATTTCCATCTTTAGGATGGGATGTTGTGTCATCTAGGCCATATCTGCATTCCATCAAGAGAGAAAGCGAAGCTGATCTGGGAAGCCCACTATAGTTAGGTGGCATGACACTTCAGTGTCGAAAAGATAGTGGTAATGTTGCAAAAACATTTCTACTGGCCGAAACTTCGACAGGAGGTCAACAAGTATATCAAGTCCTGCACTGCCTGTACTATTTACAAACCGACCACTAAGAAATAGGGCATGTACACCCCTCTGCCTACTCCTAATAGGCCATGGGAATCCATCTCAATAGACTATATGTTCAATAACTTGGAGGATATGCAAGAAGAGCATCACAATAGAGGCCACTGCCAAGCTCTTCTTTGAACGAGTCTGGGTACATTTTGGAATCCCATAAACCATTGTCTTAGATCAGGACAATCGATTTCTCAACATATTTTGTTCGAGCCTCTAGTCACTTCTAGACACCAAGATCACCAAACCCATGACCTTCCACCCCTAGACATATGGCCAAACCAAGGTTTTAAATCAAATGATCGTGCATATCCTGCGCATGTATAATTCCAAGCACCATCGCACATGGGATGATAGCTATTGTTGTAACCTAGGTCTGCACCCCTGCCTCTCCTCTCTTTTTTCCCCATGCCTTCGTCGAATTTGTCCTCTTCAGGTTGATAAAGTCAATTTCCCATATGTTCAATAACTTGGTTTTCTTTGTTATATTTCTTGACTGATTCTTTGCACAATTTTTTTCTGTTTTTCTTGAAGAATAAATAAATGTCGTATTTGGTTCGGAATGCTTGTCATCATGTCTGCCATTAATTGAGCTCACAACAGGTCGACCAAGCCTTTTTTTATGCACAGGAAATGCCCGTGGACAAACGAAACAATCCATAGAAATCAATTTTAGACTCAGATTGTGGGAACGAATAGGTTAATTTTCGATGGTGGAGATCCATCAAGCCAATCAGATCGACGGTTTTTGTGCATTTCGAGTGTCGAAATTGTGTGGGGTTTAGCATCAAGAGTGAACCCATGAAGTACAATAATTACCCGAAGAGCCAAAGTCCTGAAGTCCCGATATCCTGCCACGTCATTTCGGGCCTGTACCACTCCGGGAGATCTCCACGTACAACATTCATAAACTCCCAAATCCTGAACACCCAAAGTCCCGAAGTGAATCTGGACCGCCCATCAACAAGGACATGTGGAGGTAGATCTTTCAATTCAGATACTTAGCACTCTGGGAGGTTTGTGAAGCACTAGGGAAAGAATTTCCCAAAGCCTGAAATCTCAAAGAA
This sequence comes from Picea mariana, assembly GCA_032191745.1. Lineage (NCBI taxonomy): Eukaryota > Viridiplantae > Streptophyta > Pinopsida > Pinales > Pinaceae > Picea > Picea mariana. The sequence continues at coordinate 11,252 of JASDQU010257551.1, read as the reverse complement.
AATATGGACCGTCCATCAATGAGGATACAGGACGACATATCCCTCTCTTTAGATATACGTCACTTCAGAGGATGGCATGAGCAAGGAGATGAAAAATCTCGAAGCTCGAACTCTCGAAGTGAATCTAGATCGCCCATCAACGAGGACACGTGGTGAAAGATCTCCCTCTTCATATATACAACACTTCGGAGGAAAGCAAGTAAGGAGACAAAAACTCTCGAAGCCCAAACTCCTGAAGTGAATCTAGATCGTCTAGATCTAGAGGCCACATGGAGGCAAATCCATCACTTTGGAAATGTGACACTCCAGAGGATGGTGAGAATTATGCATTGAAAAGTCCCGAAACTTGAACTCCTGAAGTGATCGTGGATCGTTGATCTCAAATCAACAAGAACCATTGATCCTTGCAATAGGTAAATATCACTCGGATCACATATTACAGTCATATCAACGATGACGCTTTATTGTGTGGACGTAAACTGCTCGAACGTTAATTTTCCAAAGAGGTCCTGTAGTTGGAACCATGGTATTGTTGGAAGGGTATGTGGCAGCTTGTGGGGGATTGTGGGGGCCAGAGCGGTGTGGACCCAAAATACCCTTGACAACTTCCACAATCATGTGCTTAAATGACATCAGGTCACCGCGTCACCTCCACTTCATCTACATCCACGTCATCCACCTTCCCACATCCTGTCCTCCTATTGGATGCCCACCTCCACGTTTTCCTGCTCACAACCATTTCATCATAGAGAAAGTGAGAATAAGGGCCAGTTACATTCAAGACAAAGTGCACTTAGCTTCTGAAATCTCAAACACAGACAAAGAGTTAAGTCTCAGTCTCAGGTCGATGCAGAATAGCTCCAGAACACTTCAGTAGACTACCTCCCCCTCAAGCAAGAGATCTTCTCATGCAACTAGTTATCTCCAATGGCCTCCAACAGCTCGCAGGCATGCCATTACTCAACACAGAGCTCTATTATGTCACTCGAAGGCCTATTTTATGTCGATTCATCTCCTCCAATGCATGCATTAGTTCTGTCTCAGAGACAATAGTAGTTTTTAGTTGATTAATTCTAGCATTTTCTTAGATTAGAGACAAGAGTGGTCTTTTGTGTGTGACAAGAATCACTCTTGTCAATTAAGTCCAATGTCATAGTCAAGTTAATAGTTTTTTTTAGGAACAGTTACCTAAAATTAGGTCTTAGTCCCCTAAGGATGAGAACCTCTCCAACTCTGTTAAATAAGAGGTGTTTGAATGTTTTGAGGGTCAGATATTTTGGGAAAGAATAACACTACATTAGACTCGTTGGACCTGTTTTGTGCATGGATTAAAGCTCTCTACCTCATGAACATACTCTTGATGAAAATGTTTCGTTCAAATCTTCATGTGTTTTTATCTTATCTTGAATGCAGTTTTTTGATTTGTGCAAAGTACATGTCATTTCCTTTCAGCTATTATGTAACTTGTCTTTATTGATATGCAACCTGTGAAAAAATCTAATGCTTGGTGAAGATTTGTTTTTATCGCAACCTGAAGGAGCACTTGTGTCTTGATACACGTTTAATGTCTTGAAATGATATTTTAAGTATTGAAATTCTTGCAACAGATTATTCATTGAGTAGTTTGTTGTTTCCCTTTGTTTTCTATTATTTCACTGGTCTGTCATCAGTGTGCCACTAGCCAAGGAGGACCCTCATCCATATCATTTTGTCAACCCAACCTTGCTTTTGTCTTGATAGAATAATGCTCTGACCAACCAACAAAAATTAAAAGATACAATCATTCTAAACTGATAGGTGGCCTAGATTTTCCCTTTAGCAATAGGGTGCAGACCTTAGGACCAAAAAATACAATCAAGCCCTGCATAGCTCAACTGACCACATCTCCTTTTAGGTGGGGTTTGGATTCCAACCATTGGGTCCCATAGATGTTTCACTACCCCTTGAGGTCACCTCGACCGACTCATCTCTTGCTCCAATTGAAGCTGACAAAGCCACCCGATTCATTGAGTGGATCTAGCACATCTGCCAATAGATTCAGGATATCCTACAGAAGTCCAAGGACAAGTACAAACAATGCCATGATCAACACTGGGTGCCACATAAGTTTCAGGTGGGCGACAAAGTTTGGTTTCACTTGTAGAAATAATTCCTTACAAGACCCCATCGAAATCTTCGCCCACTCCAGTAAGGGTTATACACCATTACCAAGGCTAAGTGTGATAATGCTTTTGAGCTCAACATTCTTCCTTTCCTTGGCCTACACACAGTGTTCAACATGGATCTCCTTCGACCTTATTTCCCACCATTATTGGACACCTCAGAGGTAGCACAACAACTGACACCAACAGATATCAACCCCGACTGCATACAATAGGAATCCAGTGATCATATTGTTGACAAACACATCAAGGGAAATTTCCAGCAAAGGATCCAGCTTTATCGAGTTGTCAAAGAAGGGTAACTCCTACACCAAGGCAAATGGCTCACCTAGGGCCAAATTCAACATAAATTTCCTCATCTGATGGGGGATCTCAAGGCAATGGAGACCATTACTTCCTAATGGGGGAGGATTGATCTAGAAGTATTTCGGTGGCCTCCCACCTATTCCAACTGGCTCATTTTAGCAGTTTTCCAGTTTGGCAGTTTTTTCCTAGTTTTTGGGTCCCTCACTTCCGGGGCCGTTTTGAGGCCCTAAACATCGTTTTTAGGGCTCACCATAGTTAGACAACAGTTAAAGTCACATTCTAATGGAAACATGTGTATTCGTTGGATATACCTTTCCAATGGGCTATCATGTGCCTAAAATGGAGATCATATGCAAAAGTTACGACCCCGGGAAGTTGATGTACTAACTTACCCAAACGGGGCCCACATGACTTTTGGCGCTTCATCTCCTAGGGTTAGGTTTTTGGATGTCTAGGGTTTTTTACATTCCTGTTTATGGTAAAAAGGCCTTCATATCCTCATTGTAATCATCTTGTTGCGAATGATCATAGCCATCACAACTCTTCTCAGAGATAAACCGCCACCATTCTGGCAAGCTTGTTTTCCGCTGCATTTTACAGTTTCAGTTTATTTCCTTATTGAATAGAAACCAATTTTACTGTATACGTGTTATTCTGTGTTAAGCATCTTTTGATAATAATCTATATTCATTTCGTTTTACTCATAAAATCTGGATCAGGGATTGGGAACTTTTGTTTGATTCATGGTATATAAATTTTAAAGGGGAGTTTTGTGTCTAATGGATGGGACCATATGAAATAAACATTGTCTATGATAATGGTTCAATCAAGATACATACTATAGATGAAGACAAAACCCCACTATTGGTGAATGGTCCTTGACTACATTTATATCAAAAGCCATTATCAAGAGAAGAGTTCATCAAATATCTAATCACTCACGTGAAGGTTGAAATTGTAAGGAAGGTGGCTTCTGCACTTTCAACTACTACCTCCTAAAAGTTTTCAAGAGGATTACTTTTGTACATAGTTGACTGTATATAGAATAAAAAAGAAAAAAGAAAACTAAAAACTAAAAATCCATTAGTGAAAACCTGGACATGGGCGCTATTGGACTTGATAATATAAAAAAACTAGATTTATGGATAATATTGTCAAGAAAGAAAACACACACACACACACACACATCTTTTTATCATTTGTAGGTTACCAAATGAAAGATATTTTTATGGGCTCCACTTGCATAATTCAAATAACTTTGACCAGTCTCATTATCTACTTGAAAATTTTCAAAATTTTGCCAAGAATATTTACAATCTCCATAGATACATAAATATTGAAAAAGATTCCATATAATTGGTTGCCCTGATCTCTAGGATTCAATTCTATTTCTAAGTTATATATGACTTCATTATTGGATCAACAATGCTATTTACAATGTTTACACTAAAAACCACTTGTTGTTACATGATTTTGAGGAAAAGGTTCAAAATTTTAAGGGAATATTTTTTCACTTGAGACAAGATAATTTATATATCCTATCTCTAAGATTATTTTACAGATTTGAATGATTTGAAAGATTGAAAACAATCCAATTAATCCTATCCATATTTTCCATTTTTCCTATAACACCTTATCCCTATTCCTTTTCATTTTTCACTTAATGCCTTTTATGTCTTTCCAATATATCAAAGTCATCAATACTAATTTTCTGGTTCAAAAGTTATAGTTGAAAAAGAGACCTCGAGCTATGCTACATAATTGTTCACCACTTCTATAGACATGTCAAACCTAGTAGGAAACTTATTCATCATATTGCATGATGTGATTAAACTCCTATAGGTCTTTCATCATTCATAAAAGTGGTTTTGATATCAAATGATGGTCGATCATTTCCTTCACCATTTAATCATGAGTCTCAAATGAGACGGAATGTGTGTCATATAACAATAAGAACAAACGAATCTTTGTGCATAGACAAGCCTATCATCAAAGAGATAAAATAGGAGGATCACATAATAGAACTGAGCCTGATAACATTATTATCATTCAAAATAATCTAGAAGCAATAGATATCTTCACTCGAGTGGGTTGGGTGACATTCTTTGAGTGATTTCAAGGTCCAGACTCAACTATAACAGTAGAATTTGCCAAACGTTTCGATGGGAATACAAATACAGTCCAGAGTTTAACATTTCCAGTCAATGAGGAAAGCATAAACCAAGCTACTTGATTACAATTGAAGGGTCAATGATGGTCCAAGAACCTAAGGCTACTAGATGATATCTAGACACAATTTGTAAGTATACCCATGCATTTTCCCAATGTTCGGAAAAATGGGGTTTGAAGTGATGCATTACTTTCACCTTGGAAGGATGTAGCACTGATAATTCAGAAATTTATTACATATGAGGGTCATTTTAGTGTTGTATTCCATTATCATATAAGGTTTTTGTTGCATCTCAAGAATAAAAACTTGATGAATTTACCTTACTTTATCTTAAAATATTTAATGAAAATGACACAGGCATACTAGAAACGAGCATAGTCTATAGGAGTATATCATTTCGGTTTCATTACATTTCTATTCAAAGATGAAATGGAAAAATTAAAAACCAATTGGCTATGGTTTCGTAGTGGCATGAAATGAAAACCCAGAGTGAGCATTTATCATGCTCATATAATGGAACACCCCTCTTCTTCTAAATTCAAAGGAAAATCCTTAAGAAAGGACTGGTAGAATGTTGAGGCTACAATATCAAAAACTACAGAATCTCGGGGCATTGAAGAAATCACATATGGAGTTCCTTCAATTTTGTGAACTAGTTTATTTAAAGACCATATAATGATCACATCATTCAACTCTTATGAAGAGGGAAGGACACCAAATAATTTTGAAGTCAAGGCACCTGAAGTTGAATCCACAGAAGCACCCAAAGTTGAATTCATAGAGGCACTAGTTATTATATCAAAAGGAGTATCAATTGAAGAAATCTCACGAGCAAGCATCCAAAATGAGGAGCCATAGATCATTAGTATCCAAAAGAATACAAAGAAAGGTAAAAGTCATGTCTTTCCACCATTTTGATCCTGTCACTATGGTTATTTAAAATTACTAAGAGAAAATAAGAGGCTCGGAATGAAAAAAAAAAATAAGGAAATTAAGGAAAGAAAATAATAGGAGTCTTATGGATACTCTATCGAAGGAAATATAAGTAGAAGAACCCCTTAATAAATCTATCTAAATTGAAGGAAATGTGACAAATGTCCAACAAGATGAATGCGCATTAGGGATAGAAGCATCAACATGTCGATAACCTTCCAAAATCCATTCTATACACGTACATGAGAGGTAAACTATATTTAGGATCAAACAGTTGGTAGAAGGAAGAATCCATAAGCTTACTTCTCGAAAAGACTTTATTAATGTATTTTTCAATATTACAGACCATGACCAAAATTTGTTATGTGAGATCTATCCTTTTAATTTTCTTCTACAAGATCATCTTCATTGGAACCCTAATCCTTTTGTTGGGGAAGTCCAACTAAGAGCATTCTCCTCTTTCATTTATGGTCTTTTTCAATGGAAG
>JASDQU010257545.1:5225-15866 GCA_032191745.1 Picea mariana | reverse complement strand
TATCTTGATGATATATTAATTTTCAGCAAAACTGAAGCAGAGCATTTGAAGCATTTAGCTGCAGCCATGAGAAGGTTACCGCAATAGAAATTGTTGATCAACATGAATAAATCGTCATTTATGAGGACATAACTCATTTATTTGGGTTTTGTTATCTCTGCAAATGAATTGAAAATGGATCCAGAAAAGATAAAGTGATTAAGGATTGGCCATCACCAAAGAGCTTGTTTGAAGTTCGAAGCTTCCATGGTTTGGCTAGATTCTACAAGAAATTCATCCAAAACTTCAGTGGGATTAGCACACTGATGATGGATACAATGAAGAAAAGACATAAATCTTTTCACTGGATGGAGGAAGCGGAGAAGAGCTTCAACCTGTTGAAGAAGAAGATCATTCAGCAACCAATTTTGGTTTTGCCAGATTTCAGCAAGACATTCCAGGTTAGGTGTGACGCGAGTGGATTTTCCATTGGAGAAGTATTAAGCCAAGACAACAGGCTAGTCGTGTATTTCAGTGAAAAACTGAATAAAGCAAAGATTAAGTACTCCACGTATGACAAACAATTCTACGCAGTCATACAAACGTTGAAGAAATGGAGGCATTATTTGGTTCCAAAAGAGTTCCTTTTGTATAACGATAATCACGCTTTGCAATTTGTGACTCGATGGGAGAATTTGAAGAAAAAACATGCTAAATGGGTTGAATACATGCATAATTTTACTTTTGTGATTAAGCATATTTTTGGAACTGCTAAAAAAATTGTTGACGCTTTGAGCAAGAAATGTTTGCTTATGCAAGAATTTAGAGCTAAGACTTTGGGTATTGATAACCTCAAAGACATGTACGGGGATAATCCAAATTTCAAAGAGGAATATGAGGCATCTGAGAATTGAATTCTTAGGGATAGATTCCAATGGACAGAGTACATGATCCAGGATGGACTATTGTTCAGGGCAAATCAGCTATGTATTCTGAAATTCTCCATGAGGGAGAATTTGTTGAAGGAAAAACACAATAGAGGATTGGTCGGACACTGCGGTCATGAAAAAATGTTCTCAAAGTTAAATGGCTCATATTACTAGCTAGGTATGAGGACATATGTGAAGAAATTTGTGGACAGGTGCAAAATTTGTCAGCACGCGAAGGGGAAAAGGCAGAACGCAAGGTTATATCAACCATTACCCGTACCCGAAAGGTCATGGGGTACAGTGAGCATGGATTTAATATTAGGACTTCCAAGGACATAGAGGGGATATGATTCAATATTTGTAGTGGTAGATAGATTTTCAAAGATGACACATTTCATACCATGCCAGAAAACCAGTGACGTAACTCATATTGCAAACCTATTTTTCAAGGAAGTCGTCAGACTTCACAGCTTGCCAAGGAGTATCATTTTTGATCGAGATACCAAGTTCGTAGGACATTTCTTGAGGAACTTATGGAAGAAGTTAGGGAAAAACTTATCTTTTAGCTCAGTGTATCATCCTCATACAGATGGACAGACATAGGTCGTGAACAGGAGCTTGGGAGATTTGTTAAGGATCTTAGTGACTGAACACCACAGTCAATGGGATCACATTCTGGCACAGGTAGAATTCGCTTACAATGATTCACTTAATAGAAGAACGGGGCAGAGTCCATTCCAAATTGTATATGGAATGCAACCAAGAGGAGTCTCTGAATTGAAAGATTTAGAACAAGATGAATTCAGGAGTGCTAGTGCAGAGGATTTTGTATAAGGAATGAAGGAGATTCATAGAAAAATTAAGGAGCGATTGTAGAGTTCAAGTCAAGAGTACAAGCGTAGAGCAGATCAACATAGGTGAGAACTTCAATTTGAAGTTGGTGATTTGATTCTTTTGTATTTGAGGAAGGAAAGGTTCCCAAGGGGAACATACAATAAGTTGAAGATGAAGAAAATTGGACCATGCAAGGACATAAGAAAATTTGGGGCAAACGCATATGCGATTGAATTACTCGATGGGGTCAAAATCTCACTGATATTCAACGTCACAGATTTGTACCCTTACAGAGATGAAGAAGCAGGAGCAGAAGATGAATAAGAAAAGGTTCAATGGACAAAACAAATGCCTGTGGATGAAAAGCCACAGATGGAAAGCATAATTGACAAGAGGATCAACAGAAAGACTAGGAGAAAAGAGTATTTTAAATACTTGGTCAAGTGGAAAGGACATCCAGTTGAAGATGCCAGATGGGAGGATGACGCAACAATTCAAAAGCATGGACAAATAGTGAAGGAGATCATGAGAAAGAGTTCATGAAGAGTTTCAAGCGAGGGAGTATGATGCACGAGCATCGTATAAAGCCCAAGTGCGTGCCTAAAATCAAGGAGATAGTTGAACACACAGATGAAATTAAATACATTTTTTTGAAAACATTGTGAATTTCAAAATCTCAGACATTAATGAAATGGATAGGAGGAAAGTGCAATCGCATTTATATCGTGAGGATCCAAACTGATTTTGGAGCATATGTTCCTATCTATCGGATGTAATAGGCATTTATGTGTGTTTAATGTAAGTAGGCAGATTTAAATGATAGATTAGAAAGTTTTAGAAGCATAGGAGGGAAAACGGATGATAGACTCCCTCACCCTTGTATCATTGTAACATTATTCAGAATTTTAGTAAGTTGTAGAGTTGCAAAGGAGAACAAAGAATTTTATGCATTCTAGTTGTTGTTATTTGCCATGTACAAGAGCATGGGAATTAATAGAAGAAATATTTTATTCCAATCTATGCGTTTGTTATGGTTGTTGGAACCACTTGTTGAATGGTATGTTGCAGGATTTTTTGCATTCTTTGTATGCATTTTTCTTCAATGCTATGTGTGTGTGTATGCTCTATAAGTCTATGTTGAATGTTTGAATTCTAGATAAGGGGAGAATGAGTTTTAGTTGTTTCTCTTTCTGAGAACTCCTGCAAAGAGTGTAGTGGAGGGTCTGCAAGAAGTGCGTCGACCAGGCTCTAAGTTTCATCTTAGAACTCTCAGAGGAGATTCAAATTGTGTCTTTACAGGTAAGAGTGCTAGCAGAGCATAGAGCCATGCAAAGTGTGCGTAGGCTGGGATAAGGTAACAAATTACTTCAAACTCACAGGGAAGTTGAACAATTCTTTGTTTCAAAGAGTGCACAGAGCCGAAGACCCAAATAACCAAAGGTTATTTGAAAATTTGTCACAAGGAGTGCGTGAAGGGACCCTTTTGGAAGTCTTGAGTTTGCAAGTGAAAGATCAGAAGGGATAGGACCTTTGAAGTGTTCAAAGGGAGACAAAGGTCAAAATCATCTCACAAAAGTCAAATTCGGGAGGAAGGATGCCAAGTCATTTGGCCAGAAGTCCTTGAGAAGTTGAATCAGACAGTGGAATCGATTCAGGAGGAAGTGCCAAAGTTTCGTTAGCCGTTGGATCTCATGGAACAACAGAAGGACTAAGATCGAGTGTTTTTCAAGACTTGTAAGTTCAGGAAGGATAGTGACCGTCAAATCTAGATCAATGAGGGTCGTTGATATCGTATGTGAATCCGCGTATCAGAGTTCGGAGAATGGAGTGACCAGTGGTTTGGGTCGAGTGTTGTGGATTTCTGATTGGCAAAATCCTAATACAACGAGGGCCATTGGATCAAGAAAGGCACACAGTCGTTGATCTCATCGAAGGAACAATTTTGGAGTAGAGGGAGAGGAACGGTTGTTCGTTGTTCTCTAAGGTTGCGAAAGTCGAAGACTCATGTGAATAGGTGGAAAGGACCCACTCTGTAAGAGGAGTAGACAGAGGTGATAGGTGGCGTGCACCCATCTCTTTGGGTGGAGTCAACCTTCATTGACATATCATGTTTCGGGGATTCACAACGAAAGCACACGAGAGGTTGGCGCTCCAACTCGTGAAGTCACGAGTTGTGAAAGGTGCTTGCATTAAGGCTTGGTTGTGGTCATATTGGAAAAGGGGCTGAAGAGGGGGCTTACACCTTAATCCCATTCGCAATTTCATGTTTCAGCTATTTCCAAGGGATGTGGAATTTTATTCGAAGTTCCTAACTTGCGAGACCCGAAATCATTTTACGAGTTTAAACAAGGAATTTAGTTAACCCTTGTCGTGGTTTAGAGAATATCCTGCACGGATCTTGGCCTGAGGGCAGGAGGTCTGCACTAGTTTTGGTGGTTTTTTAGTGTCAGAAGTTACTCCTGGATTGCAGCAGGAGTAGAGTCAGATGCCCATCAGTTTTATGTCACGATTGGTTTATAAAAGGGTGATCGACTAGAAGTAAACTCAATACAATATCGTTTTAATTTAGAATTCTAGACTAAGTCTATGCATGGACAGGTGAGGTCTTAATCTAAATTTAGTCGGTAGTTTGTAGTAAAGGTGAGTAGAGGAAGGGAAACTGTGAGGAAGTGCAAAGGTCTGTTGTGAGCATCAAGCTTCCAACAACCCGAAGGGGAAGGATTTAAACACAAGAACATTGAAAGAAATCACGACAGCATTACAATAAAACCTTTATATAACACTGTCACAATGCTTCATGTGACTCAGTCAATCATAAACTCTTTCAACACTAGATGGAAACCAGATGGAATAAGAAGTTGACTCTCATTAGACTAGAAATTTCACATATAGATACATAACCAGGGAAAACCAGTGCTTCATTAAAACTATAAAATAGGGAGCTTAGCTCTACCAATGATGGATACAAATATGGAAAAAATGCCTTCATATACTTGGAGCAAAACCCAGTAGAAGCTTCGAGTTACTTCATTGAAAGAATTACATCTGCATGTTTACTGGAAGACTGTGCATGCAGTCTCTAGACCATCATGCACTTTGGTCAGATGCCACTGTGCTCTAGAATGGGCCTGTAAGGAGTTGAAAAACTGGCAGTCCTCTCCTGGGCTTTCTTTTATGGTGGAAACGATGTCCACCCACCATCAACTGCTTCAATAACTGCTTCCTTGGGACCGGAAATGACCCCAGTCAACTCTGTATCTTTGGGATGTGGAGACCTTTTCATGCTACCACCTAGATCTGCTAAATGACTTCATGGTAAGATGTGGATATATACGTGATAACTGGGGAACCTGACGGGAAGTAGCGGATGAGCGCTGACCAGGCAGGGGTGATTTGGCATACTAGATGTGGAAGTGAGACGAGGAGAGGCCAGTGGACAATTGTGGAAGATTTTGTGGGGGCCACGAAGATTCATTGGTGGGATGTAATTTGTCGAGGGAGAACATGTCTCCTATGATGGGACTGTTGATATTATGGTAGCTGCAGGAGGTATTTACCTCCATGTGTAAACATGACGATAATAGAATACTCTGAGAAGCAAGAAGAAACCCTAATGAGTTGGCTAATAACCCTAGGAGACTTGTCGTCTCAAGAAGATAATTTATATTAGGTTATTAGCCTCCAAGAGAAGAAGACAACCAGAAGAAATAATATAAACTAAACAGACAGATACCCATAATGAGAATTCGACCCAGGTAGTTAGCCAAAATTACTATAAATACAGGAGGCCAGTCTTCATTCTGGCACGCAGTCTCAAAATTGCAAAGTAGCACTTGTGCACACTATAGTGCCTAGTTTTGTGCGCAGGTTTGAGGAGAGTTGCCATTGTAGCTGTTGCAGCTAGTTGGTTGGTTTCGTCTTGGACTATCTCTTGGTTAGGGTTTGGACTATCTGATCAGCTCTTGTTGGTGCGCTATCCTTGGGGAAAGGTGTGTTTCCCTTTGTTTGGCTATCTAGCCTAGGGTTTTCTTCCGGAGTGATTCTTTGGTTAAGGTGCTCGGAGGGTGGCTTCAGCCTATGGTTGGGTGACAATTGTGATATTGTCAATGGTAAAATGAGCATATCCATTATATTCTAATAGGTTATGGGCCCACACCTCCTTCATTCAGTCTAACCGCTGGAAGGAAACATAGTTGTAAGGATATTGAGCTCGTTGAAGAACTGCCACTAGGGTTTCTACCAGGAGTAGTCACCATAGCATTGTTGCTAGGGTTACTAGCAGGTGCAGTTGTAGAAACCTTAATCCTCTTGTTCAGGCACCTTAAGTGAATGGATTGACCTAATTTCCAGACAGATCAGTGCACCCTAGCCCAACGCATCTCCTGATACTCTCAGCAAGCCAAGACGTCAAGTTTGATTTTTTGGTCAAATCTGGGGTTGACCAAGTCAAAGCAGCCATGAATTACTCTATGAATTCAAAGAACAAGTTCAATGGAGCTTCTAACTTCAAAGTGTGGAAGACAAGGATTGACCTCATCCTTTCCAAGAATAAAGTGTTGAATATCATGAAAGGAAAGATCGTGGAACCAGTGTTTGAAAAAGGAAAAGAGAAGGAACCACAGAACGTTGCAGTTATGGAGAAGTTCAAAGACGATGACATCAATTCTTTGAGTATCATAGTGGAATATATAAAATACCACTTGATACCCTACATCTCCCATATTTACTCATCGAAGAAGATGTACGATTCCCTAACAAATATCTTCTTGGTCATAAACATTGGACAAGTTATGAGTCTGAAGAATGTGCTCCGTGACATGAAGATGAATGATGAGGACAACATAACATCATATTTTGTGACAATATATCAGTTAAGATATCAACTGCAAGCTATTGAAGAGGTCATATCAGAGAAGGAATTGGTAAACACAGTACTCAATGGTCTTCATAAGACGTGGGATGCATTTACTACAAGCATGAACACAAGGAAGGAGTATCCTACATTTGATGAACTTTGGACTTGTTGTGTTCAAGAAGAATCCGGGATTAGTGCAAAAGAGAAACCCCAAAAGAAGTACGATGATCAAGCCTTCACAACAAGATTCAAGAATTTCAGGAACAAAAGGAAGTTTAGTTCAAGGAGGAAGCCAAATCAAGAGAAAGACATTTCATAAATACAATGCTTCAACTGTCGAAAGTATGGTCACTACAAGAATCATTGTCCTGAACTAAAGAAAAGGAAGGAAACACATGAAGCATCATTTGCCAAAGAAAAGAAACCTACAAAGAAGACTAAGCAGGATGAATTAGACTTCTTCTGAACGTAACAATACTCTTCTTATTTCTTGTACATATCTTGTTTTCATAGTCTCTACACATATATTGCATATCTATGTCTTAGAAGATAATGTGTTCCAAGAAGAACTATACCTATGGAAGAACAACAAGATAAGGACTGCTATCATTATACAAGTCAAATAAAACACATGAATGGATGAAATACATCAAACAAATCATGTGGAAGATATTACAAGATAAGACAAAATCAGGATCAATCTTGAAGAGACTTAGAAGAAGCGAAGACAGAAAGAAATTGGAGAAAGACTTATAACACTTTGTAGAAGGGAATAAGGATGAAGACAAAAGTGTGGACTCGGTTAGACAGAGGGATCCGACTATATGCACTCATACATGAAGCAAGGATTAGGAGGGAGCTAATCCTATGATTCATTGAAGATGATGAAGTATGTATCCATGGTAGCAGCCATGAAAGACAATACGTGTTCAGTTCAACCTTAGAAGAAGTCTTCTTTGAAGAGAAGCCTTAAAGTATCCCTGGTTGTCCATCCAGATTTGTGATCCTATGATCAAAGAAAGAAATGGAATCTTTAGGGCATGGAACCTATAAGAAACTCCATGGACCCAAGAGCTAAAGAAAAACATGAGGAAGAACTTGAAGATTCCAAGAAAGAAGAGAATCAAGAACAACCAGTCATTGTATTAAGAATCACAATATTACCAACCTAATATGAACTCAATAAAAGAAATCAAGTAGAGGAACTGAAAATTGTGATATGCAAGCATTGCAAGATTCAGAACTAGAGGTTCTCCCATATGGAGAAAAAAAACTATGATGATTACTTATTCCAGTAAACTAGACATACCTCTACATAAGTCATTATATCATCTGCAATATCCATGGGTTGGAGTTCTACATCAAGATGAATGCAAAGACTATTCTCCAGAGCAATTGAACAAAGAGCATATGAAGAGCAACCTCGAGACTTTGAAGCATGCCAGAAAGAGACCCTTGTATGTAGATGGAAGAAAATAACTTGGTGGAGAACCTCCAGTGCACAACAGAAGCATGGTGAAGATACTCTATAACAAAGATATTGTATCAAGATGGTTACTCAGAAGATTAGATCTCATGATGATAGAAGAAGTGCCACATGGATATGTTCTAGTTTTCCAACAATGATATACTTTATTGATCAAAGCTACATGAAGCCTTCAGAGAAAACCAGTGTTCTAGACCAAAGTACATTTGAAATCAAGCATTACATTATCCATGATAAAGTCCATAAAGGAGAAAAGTGGTTCTCCAATACATATCTCCACATATGAGCAGATAAGTAGACATTTTGGTAAGGCTTTTGTCCAAGATGAAAGAGTTTGCGTACTCAAGATGGAGCTCGTGGAGATGAATTCCTTATTGAAAAAGGAAGATACGACTCCCAGGTTGGGAGGGAGAACTGATGTATTATTGATTGATGGACAGTCATTTTTCAGTTCGAAAAATGGTCTAGGATGAGCAGATTCTTTCCAATTCGAAAAGTGGATTGATATTTCTGATAGACAGACATTTTCCAATTTGGAAAATGGTCTAGATTGTTGATGTACCATAGACAACGACTTCCCATTATGGTTAACATGGGAAGAGGTCTAGGGAGTCTCTCTTCTTGAGAGTTACTCAAGAGGATTGGCCCACCTCACCGGATAGCTATTTCTCATTGTGGTTAACATGAGGAATGGTCCATTTTGGAGGTTGGTACAGGACAATTTTTTCCTCTTGTGGTTAATAGGGAAAATGGTCCAGACAATCATTCCTTAGGGTGTATTCATTCTCTCCGATTTGTACTTTTTTTAGTGTCGGAGGAATGGCCCAGGGTGGGGAATGTTCCAGGTTCAACAATCAGGGATAGACATTCGTTAGGGTGGATTCATTCTCCTTAGGTTACACTTTGTTTAGTGTCAAAAGAATGACCTGGGGTGGGGAATGGTCCAGGCTCAGAAATCAGGACAATTATTCTTCCTTGCTTGAGAAGAATAATCCAGAGATCTCATCATTGATGTCTTACTTTTTAAGGGAAGATGCTCTTTCGATATCTCACAGATGTGAGTGGAATAATGGCCCAGATGATTCAGTTGTATATCATAACATTGTTTTTGTGCAGGTTGATATCAAATGATTTTTATGAAGACAGTAGATGTATACTACTGTGGTGGATGTGTTCCATTGTTTGTGACTATACGTCACTGATCAAGTACATGTGTGCTACTTGATGTGGTAGTGTACCACTAGATTGTAGTTGTGTGCTACTATGGATAGACATAGTTGTGTTATATTGAATGATATTGTTATGATTTCCTTGAATACTATCAGCAGTGTTGAAAATGATTATCAGCTAGATGGATAATCAATGAACAGAGTTTTCCCAGATAGAAAATGGTTCAGAACATTTATTATTCTAGATTAGAATAATATCTCTTGTGTCACTATGTGGAGTGAGCATCATGTCTAATTGCTCAGATAGAGTATGGTTCTGAGAGATGATGCAGCTGGTGACATTGATGGTGATGGTGCTCATGATCTAGTCATGAGATAGTCTAGACGACTATGTTGATGCTATCGGGTGAATGGTATGTTTTGTGCTCAAGACCATCACCTGTAATACCTCCCTAGATAGGAGGGAGTGTTGATATTACGGTAGTTGTGGGAGGTATTTACCTCCACGTGTAAACCTGACGAGAATAGAATACTCCGGGAAGCAAGAAAAAACCCTAATGAGTTGGATAATAACCCTAGGAGACTTGTCGGCTCAAGAAGATAATTTATATTAGGTTATTAGCCTCCAAGAGAAGAAGATGACCAGAAGAAATAATATATACTGAATAGACAGATAGCCATAATGAGAAGTTGGCCCAGGCAGTTAGCCAGAATTACTATAAATACAGGAGGCCAGTCTTCATTATGGAACACAGTCTCAGAATTGCAGAGCAGCACTTGTGCGCACTGCAGTGCCCGGTTCTATGCACAGGTTTAAGGAGAGCTACCATTTTAGCTACTGCAACTAGCAGATCGGTTTTGTCTTGGACTATCTCTTGGTTAGGGTTTGGATTATCTGATCATCTCTTGCTGGTGTGTTATCCTTAGGGAAAGGTGCACTGCCCTTTGTTTGGCTATCTAGCCTAGGGATTGCTTCCAGAGTGATTCTCTGTCAAGGTTAAGGTGCTCGGAGGGTGGCTTCGGCCTATGGTTGGGTGACAATAGCGATATTGTCAATGGAAAAATGAGCACATCCATTATATTCTAACAAGGATGATGTGGTAGGGAGAAGGACAAGTGTGGGGAGACAAGAGGGAGAGAAACGAAAAATGATATGCCACGAGAGTGAGTCGAAGGAAAGTGTGTCATAATGAGACAAGGGAGAAATGAGTGATGTGACTGGTGGATAGGAGGCCTAGTGGAACACATGTGGAAAGAGGAGGGGGGGTGGCGATGCAAGGAGGAGGTGCCATGATAGAAAAGGGACCCACACTAAAAAACCACCCATATTGGACCCCCCCACCATTAAAGGTAGAATGACAAGGAGATCTGGAATGGGACCTCAACCGT
>JASDQU010257543.1:14316-25937 GCA_032191745.1 Picea mariana | reverse complement strand
ATATATATATATATATATATATATATATAATTAAAATACAATACCTATAATTCATAAAATAAAATAAAATAAAAAAACACATTTAAATAATTAGAATACAATACTTATAATTCCAAATATCTATATTTGAGATATGCTGCCAAAACAAATTGTCAAATCATGTAGAATCAAAGATATTCGGATCACTCAAAATTGTCTCTATCATTGTCCTTCCTCTTAACTTGTATTGAAGGCATGGTATTTCAAGAGCACAAGGTAATGACCAACTCCTATGGCAATTGTGAACCTCTTGGTTTGCCTTATGTTGAGGTATTGATTAGTCGAAGTTCAAAGATGAGCAAAATGTACCTATAAATGTTCATTAAAGGGAACTTTTCTTATGGTTCATATGTTTATTCATTGGTTTTCCTATGGTGCATGGTGGTATGTTTATTCATTGGTGTAAGTGCATCACTTTTATTTCATTAATTTCGACATTTGTATGCTTGAAATTATAATCATTGTTAATTGATGTAATGTTTGGGGAGTTGTGATCAAATTCACACAATGCAAATAACACAATATATAATAAAATTGTAAATGTATAAAATAATAATAATGCCTAAAATAATAATAGGCATTTTACACAGTTTTTATTTTAAACTAAAAGTTATAAATACTTCTAACATTCATCTTACACTTTATTAAGTCAATGGTCCCAATACTTATTACATTCACATAGTCAATGCATATTTTTTTAGAATTTATAACCACCCTAAAAAAAAAAACAAATTAAAAATAGTCAAAGATCTTTTGTTCACTCACAAATTTCATATATATGCTTGTGATTATTGCCTTTTATCCTTTCAACTACTGTATCTGTTCAAATTCAATATACCATCCTTCATATTTTTACGGTTAATAACAATTCAGTAGAAATGTTGAAATTGTGTTTTCTCAATTTTAGATAAATAATTAAAAACAAAGTAAAAATATATGTGAGAGGGATTTGAAATGTTGAAATTGTGTTTTCTCAATTTTAGATAAATAATTAAAAACAAAGTACAAATATATGTGAGAGGGATTTAAAAATGCAAATTTCAAAATTCATATAAGTGTCATTTTGAAAAAGTGAGAATAGTATCTTGAATTTATTTGCATTGGCCACAAAATTGTCTCAAAATTTCCAAATTCACCTCCACATACTCATATAAAAAAAGTCAGCAATTTTTGCATTTTTCATTAAATTTGGCCAAAAATACCTACCTTCACTAAAACACATGTCCAAGGTTCAATTATTGGTCAAATTGAGTGATTCAAGTTGGAGAATGTGTATTTTCTCATTCCTCCAATTTATGCTTTTACGTATTTTCAATATGAGTCTTAATAGATGATGTTGTGCAAAAATACTCAAAATCTACATTATTTTTACACAATGTGTAAAACCTCTATGAAGTCTTACAAAATGCATGTCAAGCCTTCCTCATGAATTATATAAGTAAACAGTCCATACAATTCCATAATTTTCCATGCTAGGCACAAAACCCATGTCTTTAATTTTTTGATTCAACACCAAATACACGCATTTTGCTTACAAAACCTCTCTATTTCTCTATTTTGACATTTCTAAAAAAATACATGCAATTGACAAAAAAAAAAAAAAAGATACACACTAAGGTAAATGATCCAAATCAACTTCTATAATATATCATGAATTTTACATTCAATTATCTACATGCCCCTTTTATATTATGCCATGACTCCATATCCAAGTATTTAAAACATATTTTTTTTTTTATAATTGAGGGAAATGCACACCAAGAACCTTAACATACATGCTTATCTAAGCATATCTAAATATTAAAATTTAAACTATGAATCCTTCTAAAGCTTCCCTATCCATCTATAAATTCAAATTATTTATACTATCATTAATATATTGATATGAAAAACATCCCCGATCTTTAAAATATTACCAAAAATAATTTTTTTGATGTTGGTAAATGATTTATTATTTATTGCAGGAATAAAAATTTTAAAATATGCCTGCAAATTGTTTGTCAAAATTTTTATAGGAGAGATTGAGAAAATTCTTAAAATTTTGGAGAAATTAATCCTCGAGGATTAAAAGCCCAAAATTTGTACTCAATCTTAACATGTAGAGGCCTAGAATTGGCCAGATTAAAATGTTGTAGAGTTGACCATGGATTATTTGGGGAAATTTTGGAAAAATCCCAATTTTTTAAGTAAGTCAAGTCGAGTTTGTGCCCAGAATCATTGAAAGGAACATTAATTTCATCCATTTTCCAATTGTAGAGTTCAATTTGGCCCACATGGTTGAATTTGGAATTTTCATGGCAACCTATGAAAATGAAAACTTTTGAAAAAAGTGGAAATGCCAAAATTTACAAGACAAGTGCTCAAGAATGTATTGTTGAATCATTTGTTGATGGTACTAAATTTGTTGTAACTGAATTTACTAGGGGCTTCTAGAATATATTTTGTAAAAATTTTCAGGACGAATTTCGTTGAAGGCTCAATATGGTCAACTGACTTGACTACTTAGTCAACTCATCTCTACAATCGACTGGCATATTACTTTGGTCAATCCAATCCAACGGTTGACTGACTCGACTACTTAGTCGACTCGTCTCTATAGTCAACTAGCATGTTACATTGGTTGATCTAACCTGATGGTTGACTGACTCAACTAATTTGTCGATTCATCTATGTAATTGATTCTCTATAGTCAACTAGCAAGTTACATTGGTTGATCTAACCTGATGGTTGACTGACTCAACTCCTTTGTCAATTCATATATGTAGTTGATTGGTGTGTTACATTAGTCAATTCGACCCAACAATCAACTGATTCAACTACTTAGTTAAATCATCTCTACAGTCAACTGGTGTGTTTGTTGGCTCGCTTGCATGCATCCTTTCTAACATTGGGGGGTTGATGACCCAAGTTTCATCTAAAGTTGAACAAAAAAACCCTAAGGTGTTGATATATCAATCCTCAGTCTAGGATTGAGGAAGGTCTCGCCCAAGACACCATGAGAATAATAGAGACGGTCTTGTGTCGAAGATGAATGGATCAAATACACTAGGAAGCCTCTCGGGCTGACATTCACACATTTCATTACACTTCATTATGATATTAAAAACATGAAACATTACCATATTCATCCATTAAACTCATAATCAACACAGTAAATGACAGGAAGAACATAAGCTTTATATTATTTCCATTCAAATAGTGGCATAAATAGACCAAAAGACTCATGATTCACTAGGAATAGAGCTATGTGCTCTCATACATTCTATCAGTGATGCATTACAATGTGCCATGTGATTTCTATCGGACTCTGCACATAATACTAAGCTGAATTTATTAAAGATTCCTTACAAAATTGTTCCAACCACATAGAAAACTACTCAGACTCCCAATATGACTCAGGAAAAAACAAGCTAGACAAATTCTTCCTCTATTGTAGACCTCAAACTCTTCGAACTATTTTTCGTCTTTTCACTGCTCCTTTTTCTTTCCTTCTCTATTCTAGCGCTCTGTCACTTTCACCTCTACTCCACTCGCTCTACTAACTGCCAATTTTGCACTCTTCTACCACCCCCATGCAACTCATGTAGCCTCTTTTGAGTTGTATCAGTCCTAACAAACTTGCCAGCTCATCCCTTAACTACTCCACAATCTCTCGTGATTCCTGAGTTAATTATTCATGAATATTCCTGAAGATATTCTTCTTGATTCGTCATGCATGTGGTATCTTCATGATTCCTAGTGCACATTATAGAGCTCTGCCTAGCGCGTGTGCCTGATTTCATCCGTCATGCAGCTACTGATGTGCATGCAAAACTAGAGTGCACACATAACTATTCTTGTGTGTGCGTGCAATATTTACCCCAAAAATTTGGGTGCCAACAAGCCCCCAACACTATTACATGGCTCATCCTTGAGCCAATGCCCTTGATCATGGTGTGATTGATTCCAGGGAAGGAACCATCTTCATGAGTTCCTGAAGGAACTCCTAGAATTGATTGTCAGTGTCATCTAGGGTGGCATGAAAATATTGAGTGAGTTGAAACACCTCATTTGTATCAGTTGTTGTGAATTAGGGAGCTTGAAGGTCAATATGCTCCATTTTCTCGAGCATGGGGGCAGCTGGGAGCTGTGTTATTTCCAATTGAGTATAGAAAATTTGGGCCTTATCAATCACTTTGTTGGCCAACTCAAAAATAGTTTGTCTATGCTTCGCTTGAGCGGTAGTGATTTCCTTGGTCTTGCTCACGATGACTGTCATCACAGCTTGGTGCTCAACTAAGGGTAGGGAATCCAAAATGATCTTCTATTGGGCAACCTCTACTTCAACTGAGCGAACCCTATCATCAATAGAGTTGATTTTTGGTGGATTCTGTAAATTGTTCCAGATGGTAAAATTGTACTTGACCAACCTTGAAAAATATTTAAGTCGAGCCTAACCATTTTCAAAGGCTTCCTTGGCCACCACAACATTTTGTTGCAGCTCTAGGTCTGCTAGTGTTGACCGTTGGACATCTGTGTGGAGTGTGAGGTTTTGTGACTCCAAAACCTGAAGATGAGCCCTTACTGTCGAGAGTTTATGATAGGGGGGGATGTACAGAGCCTCTTCTTTGGTGTTAGGTATCTACGCATACAAATTGTCGACTGGGCCCAAGAGTCCTTAGAAGTGATAATACTTTCAACATGTTTAACCCTTTTACTTGCATGCGATGAGACTTCTATGTCATATAATGTTTTTAAGGCTCAGTGAGCCTATACCTCCTGTTGATAGTGCACATTAGTCTAATCATGCACTGCAAGTTCTACTTGGCGTTGATGTGGAAGTTCACATGAGCCAGGCTAAGTGTCTGGTGTCGTTCCCCCAATTATGTAAGTAATGTAGTAATGTAAGTCTGTACCACCAGAGTGGGAACTAGTGCTAAAGGAATTCTCGCAGTGGTCATGTCAATTGAGGTGACCATCGAAGGGTCGAATGTTAGCGTCCACTCATGAACAATTGTGTTGTGAACCGGTGCATGTGGCTAGGGTGGAGTGTTGGAAGAAGGCACAACACCTGCAAGTTGGCAGCAAAGATCTTCAAGATTTTGGGTAGCCTTGGTCTAAATATGTTATTGTAAAACCAATTGTCTTCTAACTTCTGTGACCAGAGTCAAAATCCCAGGCACAAGTCATCATGGGCCCTATTGTGTAGTAGTAGTGGCAAACCTAATGGCCTGACTGGTCCATTGTCTTTTTTCACTAGAGGGTGTGGATTGTAGCGTCGACTGCACAATCTATGTTGGGACTGCTTCAACAATAGGGGTAGGTTGGAAGCCTGGGAAGGTTGTTGTCCGTTGATCATCAATCTCTTGTTCATGGATGGACCAAATCAGGAGAGGTTCCATGGGACTATAAATAGGGTTCTTCTTCCACTTGAAATCATCCTTGTCTTTCGATAACTGGACTACAGGGATTGTGCCTTGTTCCTTCTCTTGGGTGGCCTCAGCCCAACTTCTATCTTTTTTTCACTTAGTGCGAGTTTCGAGGGTGTCCATTTCATCCTCAGGGATTGATTTCAGATGCTTTGGCCACTATGCCACTCCCTTCTGAATATCTTCTTTCGTGATGCAGAATGGAAGCATCGCCATGGAAGCTCCCTAGTCATCACTAGATAGATATAGACATTATGAAAATTACATTCAAATTCAATAAAAATAGCATACCTGTCGATGAGGTTGCGCGATATGCACAATTTTGAGGCGGCGGCTTGGATAAGATGGTGGTACCCTTTCTGGAAGTATTAATCATTGGAAGATTGAATGAAAGGATCCATGTTGACTTGCAAGAAAATAAATCTTGGGGCTGCAAAATTTGGGCCACCCACAACGATATGCTCGTGGCCTAGAGGGGGTCTTTAGAGAATCATGGAAATAAGTAAAAGGACCCAACTATAAAGGAAATCCTTCCCAGATATCTAAGCTTCCAATCAATCACCGATGAACTCGTTGAAGATATAACGTGCCCAGGCCATTTGAACACCTCCAAGATAGCATTCAGAAGCTATGACAATGCCAGGTGGGCATTCATTTTTTATCCATTTTTGCAATAATTTATTGGAAAACAGTTGGGTGGAAAACCATATTCATCAATCATTGATTTATGTAATTACAACCCTGCAAGTTCCCTAGCATGTGTCATACTTTCCATAAATGTCATCATGTGCAACATCTTTGGCTTTCAGTGCTTTTTTTTGTTCCTCACCATGCATGGGAATTTCCATGACTCAATGTATAGCCTCCGCATCAACTATGTATTTCTCTCCTAACCAGAGGTAGCCATCGTGTAGTCAAGTAAGTAGAAAGTGGACACAGGATATAATTGATGCCCCATGGCCAAAGTGACGATATTCAACCAGTGTTAGTATGTTAGTCTATCGAAGTGGCTTGGCCCATTCATGTGTGAGCACAAGTGTTTGTCCATCCACACTTCTAATATCATGTGCATAGTTGGAAAAGAATAGTTCTAGGAATTGAACTAGGTCTCGAACATCGTAGTCGATGAAGCAGACATCCTGAACCTTCCCATTTTGGGAGCCTATGAAATTAACATAATTGGGTAGTGTTGGCTCTGATATTTTGCACTCACTTTGGTTTTTCTCTGTCCCTGACAACCTTGGTTTTGTTATGGTCTTGTGTCTTTCTAGACGAGGCCATTTTGGGTTGTAATTACTAGGTACTCTGATATCATTGGATCTCAAGTTGGATGAAGGTGAATACAGGGTTGGACTCATCGAATGTGCACCTACTCTCCAATGAGTATCATTTCTTATTGCGGTGTTCCTATGAGGGATTAAACTTAGACTGCAAATAGTAACCAGTGAGTTTGAATGGGGTAGTATAAATGCCTATGATAGAATATTTCCACCCTAGTACGGCTTGATGATTTGTTGGTAAATGAAATAGACCATTGATAACTTATAGAGAATTACTACCCACCTCGGGGACTATCAGAACATAACTACCTATGTCATTTTTTCACCCCTCGGGTCGTCAGTTGTTGGGTAGGACCATTTCTCCTCATGGCCACCATTGGCTTTGCCTTGCCATCGATACACATCAACCTTAATTTTATCTTTTCATATCCATATGGAATTTAAACTATACTCCATTGTCAAACATGAAAAATCTTCGGATGGGATTTTGGCATTTACCATCAGGTTATTTCAAAACATGCTAAATATTTGGGAGCGCATGATAACTATGTTGGTATTGATTAAACGAAAGTGTCTATGCCACTTAAGACTTTAATGTGATGTTTATTTCTCTAAACATGCACAAAGTCTTATTCTTCAAGAGCATCATGCATGATCCGTGCGCACCCTTGCATCATTTCGTTAGATCTTAATATGTCATGTCGACCCTTGGCGGGTTGTGACACTTCTTCACACAGATCTAGCTTCTCGGTCTTCACCATGGAGGATCAGAAATAGTTGCAGCTAGACCTGTGGGCACCTACTGACCTCCCAATTTGATACTAGGGTCAACCTTAAGCCTTCACGGCTTGTTTTTTCACTCGATAGGAGCATAAGGAACTAGACGGATAAAATTTCTTATCAACAAAGCCCGCTTGGATTTCAAATATATTCTTTGTGCACCATGTACGTTGTAGTGGTAATTTTTGCGCATATCCTAGTAGAGAATTCATATAGCTTATTCAGCCACCTCTCCATAGCATTCTTTGAATCGGTATCATAGGATTTCACACTTCTCCAACTCATCTCCCCAATCATCATGGGATTGATGTAATCTTCTTTTCACCCTGTAATTTGATAGATGTTTTCAATAATGTAGCGCTACACATCCTCATTCACGAGATCATTGTATCTGTCACCTTCATTTGGATCCAATGGTGCAATCACGAGCAAGGTTTCTTTCTCAAACACCATATTTCTCTTCTTCAAATTCAACACGCCATTGTTGTTGATTTCCCTATCAATACCAAGTAGGGTATGGTAGGGATTTGATTCATCCATGATCTCAATCACCTCAAAATCTACTTTAATATTCACCCCTTTGATGTTCACTTCGACCTTCTCTAGCCGAATGATCCAGATTTATGCAGGAACGGAATGTAAGAAGCAAATAACAGAGTATGCACAATAGTATTGCAGAGAACACAGTGATACAGTAAACACACACTTCTATTAATTAATGAAATAGAGAAACTATAAAACTGTTGAACAATACATAGCTAGAATGGTGGTAGCATATCCCTGATAAGAGATGTGGCGGCTACGCTCATCCGTGACCAAGCTCCTTACAAAAAGAGGTCAAAGGGCCTTATTTGTCAAAAGCAGGAAGGTAGAAACCAAAAACCTAACCCTAGAAGATGAAACGCCAAAAGTCAAGTGGGCCCTGTTTGGGTAAGTTAGTCCATCAACTTCCCGGAGTCATAACTATTGCATATGATCTCCGTTTAGGGTGCATGATAGCTCGTTGGAAAGATATATCCGAGGCCTACAATGCTCGAGACGAAATAGCATCATAGGTGCTATTTTGCAAGAGCAACATACCCAAAAAAACATCATTTAGGGCCTCAAAATGGCCCCGGAAGTTCAGGACCCAAAAAAACTGCTAAAAATAGTAAATTACCAGAAATGCCAGAAAACTGTTTTGAGCCAGATGGAAAGGTGGGTGGCCACCGATACCCATCTGGATCATTCCTCCCCCCTTAAGAAGCAATGGTGCCCATTGCGTCAATTTCCAGGATAAGATGGGGGAATTCCAGCTGAATTTGGCTCCAGGTGAACCACTTGCCCTGATGCAGGAACTGCCCAGCCTTCATGACTCGATAGAGCTGGACACGTTGCTGGCGAGTGCCCTTGACCTATGAATCCATGATCCGATCAACTGTTGCCTTCTCCAAACAGTCAGGGTTGAGTTCTATTGGTGCCAACTGCTCGGCCACTTCTGAGGTGTCCAGCAATGGTGGAAAATAGGGGCAAAGGAGCTCAACATTGAATACAGGGTACAAGCCAAGAAATGGAGGGATGCTTAATTCAAAACCATTATCCCCGATAGCCTTGGTGATAGTATATGGCCCATAACGAAGTGGGCATAGCTTGCAATGAGGTCCCGTGAGTCTTTCTTTCTACAAATGCAACCAAACCTTATCACCCACCTGGTATGTGTGTGGCACCCGATGCTGGTCATGACGCTGCTTGTACTTGGCATTGGCTTTTTCCAGAATGTCATGGACTTGTTGGCGAATGTGTTGGATCCGTTCCACAAATTTGGTGGCTTTCTCAACCTCAGTCTGAGCCCGACAAGATGTTGCCTATGTGGAGGCAATGGGCAGAGCTACATCGATGGGGACCAATGGTTGAAACCCCATGCATGCTTGAAAAGGGCTATGACCGGTAGAGCTGTGAAGGGCTCTGTTGTAGCTATGTTGAACATACGGCAGGTTCTTGTCCCATGTGCGGGGGTGTTTAGAATTATACATCCGCGGGATATGCACAATCATGCGATTCACTACTTTTGTCTGCCCATCAGTTTCGGGATGGAAGGTTGTCGACTGTGTGAGCTTGGTATCCATAAGTGACCAGAGGCTGGACCAAAATGTGTTGAGGAACCTGCTGTCGCGATCTAAAATGATAGTCTGGGGTAGCCCTAAATGTACCCAGACGCGTTCAAAGAAGAGCTTAACAGTGGCTTCAGCAGAGATACTTTTCTTGCAGGCAAACAGAATGGCCAATTTAGAGAAGCGATCCACGACCACAAACACACAGTCATTCCCATGCTTGGTTGGAGGCAGTCCTGACATGTAATCCATGGAGATAGATTCCCAAGGCCCATTGGGAATAGGAACAGGGGTATACAACCCTTGCTTCTTAATGGATGGTTTGGCGATGGCGCAAGCAGTGCAGGATCTGATATACTTTCTGACATCTTGTCAGAGATTTGGCCAATAAAAAGACTTATGCAACACTGTTATTGTATTTTCGGTGCCAAAGTGCCCTACGACCCAACTGTAATGTGCTTCCCAAATCAGCTTCGCGCGCTCGCTTGAAGGAACACAGAGGTGGCCTAGGTGGCATAATAGTCCATCTTGGAGATGAAAATCAGTCACTGGAGTGTCTGCACAAACTGCTCGATAGGTGGCTGAAAAGTTAGGATCACTGTCATATAAGTGAGACCACCCATAGGTTTCATGGCCACAAGAGTTAAGCACTGTGGTGAGTGCGGCCATAGGCGGTCGAATGAGGCAATCAGCGACATGGTTGGTGCTGCCCTTCTTATATTTTATGTTCAGGTGAAATTGCTGCAGGTATGCGGACCACTTTTGGTGGCGGTCATTTTGCAATTTCCCTTGTGTTTGCACAAACTGCAAGGGCTTGTGGTTAGTGTGAATAACCATCTCTTTGCCTAAGATGTAATGCTTCCATTGTCGGCAAGCTTGGACAATGGAGTACATTTCCTTGTCATAGGTGGGGTACTTTCGAACTGTATCTGAAAGTGTCTCACTGTGATATGCCACTGGATGGCCATGCTGAGTGAGGATTGTGCCAACAGCATAATCTGAAGCATCTGTCTCAATTTCAAAAGGTTGTTGCAGATCCAGGAGAGTAAGGACGGGCGCTGAACATAAGCACTGCTTAAGTTCCTCAAATGCTTGTTGCTGAGTAGGGGTCCAAAATAATTTGGCTTTAGCCCCACCTTTGGTCACGTTGCTAAGGGCCCAAGCAATGTTAGAGAACCCCAACATTAACCTGCGATAAAAGTTGGCCAACCCTAGGAAGCTGCGGAGCTCTGTAATGGTCCTTGGGGTCGGCCAGTCGCAAATGACTTGGATCTTGGTCGGATCCACATGCACACCTTGTTCATTCACAATGTATCCCAAATACTGAATTTCCTTCATCCCGAATGAGCATTTTTTGAGATTAGCATATAACTTGTGTTGTCGCAGGGTGCGAAGGACTTCCTCAATATGCTGTAAGTGGTCTTCCCACGTTCTGTTGAAGATGAGGATATCATCGAGATAGACGACCACAAAAGAATTAGTGAATGGTCGCAGTATATCATCCATCATCCTCATGAAGGTTGTCGGAGTGTTAGTTAATCCGAAAGGCATGACCAACCACTTGAAAAGGCCTTCTTGAGACTTGAAGGCAGTCTTCCAGACATCAGTCGCCTCAATTGGGACTTGGTGATAACCAAACTTCAGATCAATCTTGCTGAAATACTTGGCGCCCTTTAGTTGATCAAGGAGATCTACGATCTGGGGGATAGGATACCGATTCCGGACTGTAATTTTGTTTAAAGCTCTGTAATCAATACAGAGTCTCCAAGTCCCGTCCTTTTTCTATACTAGCACAATCGGGCTCCCGCGAGGTGAGGAGCTTGGTCGAATATGGCCCTTTTGGAGTAATTACTCGATCTGGCAATTGATCTCTTCATTTTCCATGAGGGAACGTCTGTAAACTGGCCCGTTCGGCACAGGTGCCCCGAGTATCAATCAATGGAATTCTTGACCTGACAATGGAGCGACACTCCAGCAGGGGAAGTGAAGATGTCCTGGTATGATTCCATGATCTTGTCTACTTT
>JASDQU010257543.1:983-14216 GCA_032191745.1 Picea mariana | reverse complement strand
GTCTTTCTTTGTCTTCCAGTTACCCTTCTTCGCCTGTGGCTTAGGCTGGTTGTCCGAGGGTTGGATATCTTTGCTATGTACCTTGTTCTGCGAACTAGGGTTTCCCTTACCCTGCTTCTGGTTTGTCGAACCGAACTCCCGCTTGTTCTTTTGCTTGAATTTTTTCTTGATTTTCACAGCATACCAGTAGGCGGCACCCAATGTCAAGATGTCCAGGAATTCCATCTCGATACGGATGTACCGACGCAGGCCGCTGCAATATTTCAGAACCAGGTGCAGCTCGAAGTCTTTGATGCCGAGCTTCGTGCGCAGGGTATGGAAGTTGTTTGTGTACTTTGTCACTGCTTGGTCCCTTTCTTGTCGCAGAGTTGCCCATTTTGTGTACTGGTCATCATAGTTCCCCACAGGGAAGTATTGCTCCTTGAGGGCATCAATGAAGGATGCCCATGTGGGTTCTGTCCCAAACAGCGTGGGTTCATTACCCTCTTTTCCTCTTTCTATTCGCAGAGGGTTTCCCACCAATCCTTGACATGGGGG
The DNA here is from genome assembly GCA_032191745.1 of Picea mariana. Lineage (NCBI taxonomy): Eukaryota > Viridiplantae > Streptophyta > Pinopsida > Pinales > Pinaceae > Picea > Picea mariana. The sequence goes on along the minus strand of JASDQU010257543.1, from coordinate 13,679 downwards.
ACCGCCTTAAGAAGTGCAAATGTAATTATTTCTCTATTGGAAAAGTTATGGACTGAGAAGTAACCCTCGAGCTGATTCAACCATTTTTCCAGAGCATCTGCATCTATTTGTCCTTCAAATAAGGGAATATCAAAATTAACTTGTACCTTGAAAGGGGTCGGTCCTCCAAACTGATTTTTGGTCGAGGTTCCTTCCATGGCGGTCAGCAACCGTCGAAGAATTTGCGCAAAATTGTCCATCATCTCGTTCCGTTGTCGTGCGAGAGCCTCCTCGAGCAACATCTTGATAGGATCTCCTGCTCCGTCATCTCATTTTTCCTCCACCATGGGCAGTTGTTTGCACCGAAGAGGGGTTTCTCTCTCGAGCTAAACTAATTCGAGACCCAACTCCTTATATCCCGACCTCGTCGGTGACATGCACGAAAAAATGACAAAAGAGCAGTCTGCTCTGATACCACTGATATGGATTTATGTAGGAACGGAATGTAAGAAGCAAATAACAGAGTGTGCACAATAGTATTGCAGAGAACACAGTGATACAGTAAACACACACTTCTATTAATTAATGAAATAGAGAAACTGTAAAACTGTTGAACAATACATAGTTAGAATGGTGGTAGCATATCCCTGATAAGAGATGTGGCGGCTACGCTCATTCGTGACCAAGCTCCTTACAAAAAGAGGCCAAAGGGCCTTATTTATCAAAATCAGGAAGGTAGAAACCAAAAACCTAACCTTAGAAGATGAAATGCCAAAAGTCAAGTGGGCCCTATTTGGGTAAGTTAGTCCATCAACTTCCCGGAGTCATAACTATTGCATACGATCTTCGTTTAGGGCACACGATAGCTCGTTGGAAAGATCTATCTGAGGCCTACAACGCTCGAGACAAAACAGAATCGTAGATTTTATTTTTCAAGAGCAACATACCCAAAAAAACATCATTTAGGGCCTCAAAATGGCCCCAGAAGTTCAGGACTCGAAAAAACTGCTAAAAATAGTAAATTACCAGAAATGCCAAAAAACTGTTTTGAGCCAGATGGAAAGGTGGGCGGCCACCGATACCCATCTGGATCACCGACCTATAACATAGATTCTATATTGGTTCACCAGTCGAAGTTGAATGGCAGACCACACCAAGTTGGGTCTACCCATCAATTCTTAGGATTTCTTTGGAAAAAGTTCACATCGGATCCCAGATCCAACATGACTCCATCCATCTCATAGCTTATGATTTCAACCGTCATCTTGAACTCTCTTCCTATGTGCTTTTGCTTATTGACCTGGAAAACATCCCTCTCTGGAATTAGGGATGATATAGTTATAGTTGTCCCTTCTTCCCCCATGTAGTTTGTTAATATGTGCGTCAATTTTCTCACAGCATCAGGATCACTTAATAGCTTCAAACAATAGTGCAATAAGTTGCGTACCTTATCTTTGGATTTCTCTCCATGACCGATGTCGTGCAATGCTTCTTCTCATGACGTGTGCTTCAACTCTTCGTGCACGTGCTCCTCTATTTCCCTATGTTCAACCCATCATAATTCTTCTTTCCTACGAACTTATTCCAGCGACCTATGTGTCATGTGTTTTATATCCTCGAGTACACGAGCTTCCTCCAAAGACTTATGTGTGGCACATTTTAATTATTCATGGGATCATACCTCTTCCAATGATCTCTATGTGGTGTGTTACACCTCCTCGAGCACTCGGGCCTCTTCTAGCAACCTTTGTGTCACACAATGTAGCTCTTCCTGCGCTCTTTCTTCCTCGAGGGCCCTTTGTGCATTGTGCAAAAATTGTTTCTATTGTGCGGAATCAAACTTAAGATAAGATTGTGTTTCCTTTTTTATCTTCCCGTCCATTCTTTGGCCCAAAATTTCTCCAGGCTCTAAGTCCATAATCTTCGCTCTACCTCATGTTATCACCTGCACATCAACTTCCTCATCCTTATTTTGATTCATGTGTGGCTTTGCAGTAACCATGTTATAGTGTCCCTTCTTCTCTTCCCACTTTTTCAACAAGTTAGGACAATCCTTTGTGACATGATCGGTACTATAGTAGTACCCAGAGAGAGTGTGTGGTTTAGTGAAAAATCTCTATACATGGCTTATCTCACCATAATTAAAACAAGTGGGTGGTAATCCACTACCTCCTCCATATCCTCATCCTCGGTCGTATCCATATCCACCCCCAGGACCTCCTTGGTATCCACCTCTCTTAATGCCTCCACGGTCACCACCTTGTTTCTCTTCCTGAACCTGAAAGACATAATGGGTGTGGTCCTGCATCAATTGAAGTGACTGGAAGTTGTTCACATCATGCCCCATGGATTTGAAGAATTCACAGAATGGAGTATGGTGAGTTTTCTAATATTTCTCCAGTCTTGGGCAACGAGGTGCAATATGTCCCCATCATCTGTAAATATCACACCATTTAGTCTGAGGCATAGTTATAAATGGATTCGGTGCACCCATTGCCAGGTAATTTCCCGATGTAGTACATTCATACATGTGGTGGCCTTTCGATCGGCATGTAGTACACCATACATGCTCACACACCACCTTCACCTTTTCCATATCTTGCCACTGCATTCTCAGATTTGCAAGATAGGATTTCTCTTGTGCCAATCCAATTGATGTTTCTCCACCTCCTGGAATAGCTTCCAAGAACATTTCAATCTCCACCACCTATGCCTAAGTATTCACCTTCTATTGGGTAAGTGGAACTCAGATATAGGGAATCAACCCTCAATGAACCACTCCATGTGTTGAACGTCCTGGATTTGGAATGTTGGCCTATCTAGCAAGATATTGAACCATTGGTCATAGTCCCACATAGTCTCTCCTAGTTGTTTCTTGATCTCCTTAATATTTCTAATTCATTGAGATTCTGACTTAGGATTATGTAACTCCTTAAGCATATCTCTCTTAATTTATTTTAGGGACCTCACATGTCTTGTTGGTGCAATTTCCTTGTACTTCATGTACCACGTCAAGGCTCTGTCCCTAAAAGTGGTCTCCATTTTTGCAATATTTGACGCTTCATCTATGATCCTCTTTATAGACCATATCTCTTCACATGTAAACCAATGTTGCCCTGCATCATCCTTACATGTCCCATGGAACATGGGTATCCTCGGTGTTGTATCTTTATGTTCCATCCTCAATCTAGGATTGTGTCCTCCTAACTAACTGCCTATTGTTGGGGATCTCAGTACTGATACTCTCCTTTGCGAAGTATTCCTGACTTCATCGTCTTATTCACTCAGATATTCTCTCCTTTCTTCTCCTACTATTTCTTCTACTCTTATCGTTGTTTTGTCTCTTGTTATTTCTTCTTAGTTAAAAATGCACAAGGATAGTGGTTCAAAGAGGGGATACCTCTATCTTCTCCAATAATTTCTTATGATGGATCCCAAAGAGTTTCCTACCTGCAGCCACACAAGACCATATACTATCGCTAACCCCTCTTCCCCTCCCCATGGGGGACCTTCATCATCCTCTCATACATATGCACCTCTACTTTGCACCTCATCTTCCTCTAAGGTTGCAGCATCTCACAACAACCAAGGGGGTTGGATTCTGTCTTCTCTGCCCCTACTACCACTAATTTGGGTATATTCATTGGATACCCTACTCCTAACACTGTGCATCTTTGTCATTCTATCCATGTATGTTCCCCTCTCTGGCATAGTACCCTCTATCGCACTTCCTGCTGGTGCAGTCTCCTTCCTCTTCACTCTGGGCCTGACCCCTCATCTCAAAACCCATGTTAAATTCTCTCTACTCCTCTATTCTACTTTCCTCCTTAGCTCAACTCTTCTTTCATATCTTTCAACTCTTTCTCTCCTCTACTCCTCTAGGTCCATTATTTCCCTCACCTCATCTTAGCATATTCTGGATCATCTCCTCTCTATCTTTCCCCCCTTCTTTTCATCCCCCCCAGTGCTATGGGAGTCTACTCAACCATCCTATCGAGATCCATGTGCATCAATCATTTCTTTGTGAACAACATCTTGATCCATGGTGGGATTTATTCTAACATTTTTTTCAAGGACCTTCAACAAATTTTCTTTCAGCCTCACCGAAAGAATCATTGTATTCTACAACAAACTCAATAATGTATCCTTGCTTCTCCTAGGAAAACTAGAATTTGATTGCTCGATCCCACTTATTATCCAATGCATTTATCCTATCAACTATAGTGTGGACCCAGACCAGTTGTTCTTGAGGTCTCAAAGTAGTATTATTAGCGATCTGCCTCTTCAACCATTCATATAGCAAACATGGAAACTCAGTAAACAAAATCTCATGCAAGTCAGTGTAGATATGTCTCTCCTTCCAACATTCCACGTTGGTGATCAAACCCTGAGTCTCTCATTTAGAAAACTCATCTTCTTTTGTAACATTCCCCAGCCCAGCTGAGGTCCATCACATGCATAAATACTCATAAAAATTATTTTTTTTTGTTACTAATATTGTAGCTTACCATCTATAGGAAAACATACAATTTTAACCATTTATTGATACCATGAACTAGATGCATCTATAGCATTCTAAAATAAACATAAAATTAAACTAATAAACTCAAATAAAGTAGCATATAAATTTTTATCAAACACAAATTTAATACACAACAATTAAACTCATAATGCAACATAGAAACAAGGTAAAACACTTACCTTTTAAAAATAGTTGTGAAAAAAATTGCTTGGGACGGATGTTTCACCCGACCATATACTTTTTATTCTAAATATCAACAACAACTTACAAAGTCATCCCCGAGTCGGGGCCTAGCAATCCATAAAATAGGGTGGTCTCTCAGTATCCACGCACAACTCATAAATCCCACAACCCATTGGTATTCTCCTACAATTATCCTAATTTTCCACCATCTCTCTTACTCTCGACCTATCCAACCCAAGGAATGTACCGCTTCATTTATCTCGGTCCATCGGGTGTCCCATTAATTTATCAGGGTCTCTCTGGAAAAAGTAACTGAGAATCTTTCTACTGGGAAACTCAAGAGAGCTCACTGCTAGGAAAACTACCAGGAAAACAACAACGAACACTTGTTGTTACAGTGCAACTCACATAGGAGTTCACTCTTCAGGCCTAAAAATATGTCTCTTCAATATTCTTCTCCAAATACACTCCAGAAACTCTCCATCACTCTCCATAATTTTCCCTCCGTGGTTGCTCCAGCTCCAAGCTCTTTGTTTTTTCTCTCGGCTTGTTTTTCATGCTAAAAATTTTCTCTCTAAAACTATTGTAATTGCCCATTCAAATTTCCTCTCCTTTGTCTTGCTTGCTTGACTCACACACTTCCTCAAGATGTTTTTACTTATCCCCCATGCTCCCAATAACTATGGTATGTGACTTCTCACACCCACCCTCTTACATGTATCCAATGATTGGCTTTAGGGACACTCAATCAGAAATTAGAAGGTTCATAAACCAATAGAAAAATTTAGGAAGTGGGTTGAATTAATATACATGGGAAATTCCCCCTTGGACCCCTCTCAGACATTCTCTTAGACCCTCCCTTCTCTTATGGATTAGTTCATCCCCCATCTTTGTCCATGTTCCCTTAGCAGCTAACATCACATTTTATTTATTAAAATTTGGAAATACAATTTGCATATACATCACTTGATCATAGCCACACATTATATATACATTAAGCATTAATTAAATAGGGGATTATAGTGGGGATATTACATATTTCACAGTCAACCAGTCTTGTATTTCCTCCTGAGATGGATTCCACCTCATTCTCTCCCTTCATCATGAAATACAAAACCTTCAAGTCCCATCAATGGAACCATTTGTTGGCTCTCTTGTGCATATACTTCCTAATGTTGGGGAGCTGATGACCCAGGGTTCGTCCATAGTTAACCAAAAAAAAACCAAGGCATCGGCATACCAATCCTCAATCTAGGACCGAGGAAGGTCTCACCCAAGATTCCATGAGAATCATAGAGACCATATGGTCTTATGTCAGAGATGAAGGGATAAAATACACCATGACTCTACTCGGGTTGATATTCACACATTTCATTACACTTCATTACGATATTAACAACATGTAACATTACCATATTCATCCATTGAACTCATAATCAACACAGTAAATGACAAGAATAATAGTGTATTTATATTATTTCCATTCAAATAGTGACATACATAGACCAAAAGACTCGTAATTCACCAGGAATAGAACTCTACACTCTCATAGATTCTATCAGTGATGCATTACAAGGTGTCATGTGCCTTTTATTAGACTTTGCACATAATACTAAAATGACTCTATTACAAAATCCTTACAAAACTATTACAGCCACATACAAAACTACTCGGACTCCCAACATGTATCAAGCAAAAATAAGCCAAAAAGAGTCTTCCTCTACTGCAGACCTCAAACTCTATGAACTCTTTTCTCTCTCTTCACAACTCTTTTTTCTTTCCTTCTTTGGTTTGACGCTATGTCACTTTCATCTCTACTCCACTCGCTCTATTGATTTCCAATTTTGCACACTTCTACCACCCGCATGCAGCCCATGTAGCCTCTTTTGAGTCGTGGCAATCCTAAAAAACTTTCCATCCCATCCCTTAACTGCTCCACTATCCCTCGTGATTTCATCTGTTGTGCAACTGTTGATGTCAACGCAAAATTGGAGTGTGTGCACAACTATTCTTTTGCTCACGCACAATATTTACCCCAAAAATTTGGGTGCCAACAGTGTTACATTAGTCGATTTGACCCAACAGTCAAATGATTCAACTACTTAGTCAACTCATATTTGTAGTCAAATAGTGTATTAAGTTGGTCCATCTGACTCAACAGTGAACCAACTCGACTTCTTAGTAGATTTATCCTTACATTAGGCTAACATACTACATTGTTCGACTGTTTGGCCCAGTCGACTAGACCCTCCAACATGTACAAATATTGGAAATTTGTTTCAGAGGAGAATATGTATGAGGGTTCAAGAGTTGGCTTAGTGCTTTAGTGTTCTTCAGAAATTGAGATCAGAACCACATCAACAAAGATGAGGTTATTTTAAAAAAATGTCTAGATCCAAAATCTTGTTTTGGCCATAACAAGAACATACAATCCTAGATTCAAATGAAATTTCATGGGTAGGTTCGCAATGAAGAGGACTGCATAAGTGTCAGTGAGGGCCACTAGCAAATTACACTCCAAATTTCCAGAAATGGAAAATTAGGGGGTTTTGAAGAATGGGATGGTACTCCTTGACAAGGACCTAGCGAAGGTTGAAATTTTTGCAGTGGTTCAGGGAAGCAAACATGAAAATATCCAGTGGATAATTTTTCCATATTCCAAGGGTTTGGAATGTGGATGCAAAAACAAGCCAAAATCCACTATTCCTAGAGACTTTTTAGGGATTTTGGGGATTTTCAAAGTAGGAAAAGGGACCTCAAATCACAAATATAGAAAAATTATATTACTCAACATTCTACCTCCTCATTAACCCAGATAATTTTTTCCTACTAAATAATTACTAGTTTTCTCTGTTTGGGAGATAACAGTTTCAAGTAAAAATTCTAAGTCTCAAAAAAGTGCAAAAATGACAAAGTCAACAATTCCATATTGTTGTAGAATTTGACTGGAACATCAAAACACAAATATGAATGTTGTTGTGTGCTCGCCATCATGAATATTATTTGCATCCAATAAAAAAAAAAAAATATTGGTTCTCACTAGATTTTTTTCTACAGGTGGTAGAAGATTGCCTCTCAACCATATTTCACCAATGAGAAAAGGACATAATTGACTAGAAATGGAAAGATCAAAAAGGCCATAACTTTCTACTCAAATTTCATAATTGAGAAAGATATAAGTCATTATAAATATATTAAAGTATAGAATCCATCCATGTGACATAATTTGGATTTGAGTAACAGATAATCTCGGGAAATCAAAAGAAGGTGACTTGTGGCCTTAAAGGGAATAATTGTGCATTTTGTTATCCAGAAATTGCAGAATTGTGATTAAATTTGTCAATAATATTTCATCTAATAGAATTAGTTTCTTGCACATTTTGCGGAATTACGGGATAGGTAGAGTAGGTTAGGCTATGAATGAGGACCATAGACATAGAGGATGCCCATGGAGCTTACAACCATGAAGAAGAAGTCATGATTTTGAATATTAGCCTAGGAAATGCTAAAATGGAATCAAATGGAAACAAAGTTAGGGTGGAGCCAGTATATTTGGTTGAAACCATCAAGAGTTTGAAGAGGGAAGTGTAAAGCTACAGAGTGGATATTGAAAGAATCATAAGAGCTCAAGAGGAGTAGAATCAAATTAGCACTCACCTGCTACAAAGTATAAATAATTTATAGAGGTAAATCCATAAAAAGTCTAACAAAAGACATGTAGCTAGTGCAAGACACAAAGCATGTTACAAGTTTCATGAAAGGAGGTATGGTTGTAGAGGGTCTAGGCACTCAATAAGTGCTAGTAGGAGTTATCATTCACCTAAACATTCAACTAGAATAGCCCGTGCATTCTCAAAGTAAGAGAGTAGTCCAAGTTTTTCTCTTATCAGGAATCAAAGGAGAAGGTATAAGTTGGATTGTTTGAAAGGAAAACTCAAGAAGATCAAGGCATTGTTGATATAAAAGATTGTTTTACGATATTTAATTCAACCTCACGAGGATAAATCCCCCTGTGTTTTTAAAGAGGTGGTACTCATCTATTTCAAATAACATACAAGAACAAATAACGTTCCTAAGAGAGGATCATGATTATTCTTGAAATAAATATTCACATACAAAGAATAACTGAGAAGGAACCAGGTATCTTATAAGAAGCAAATATTTACACTATGTTACAAGATTATAAACCAAAAGAGTATGCAATAAAATAGGACGACATTTCCATCACAACATTCATCAAAATAGAACATAGTATTCAGCAAAAGGGAAAGGAAAATATGGACCACATATAAAAGAGAAATTTAAATAATCATTTCACTAAACCCAATAAATATTCTGATACACACACATCTGAAATCTCATGCTTAAATTTAAAGTCTTGAGAATTCAATATGTTATGTCCCAAACTAGTTCTCTGGGAACTGCAAAAAATAATAAATGTCTTTGAATAAATAAGCAGTAATGTCTTGGGTTACAAATAAAATAGATTGTGTTTGTCCTTCAAAGAGGACTAGGATGGGGCTCTCGCAAACCATAAAATGAAAGAGAGACCTAAAAGACAAAAGAAAAATAGTCAAGGGTCAGCCTTAGGTTTCACAAGTTGTTGGGAACAAAAAAGGAAAAATGACAAATGACTGAAGAAGAAAGATGGAAAGGGAAAGAATAAGGTTGCTACTTGACTTATTGTGATGAAAATGTTCGAACCTTTTTACTTTCTTCCTAAGGAATCCTTTGTATATGGTTGATTTTGTGCTAGAGGTGGCATAACACTTGTAACCATTTCATGTTGATTTGTCTCAATGATCTTGGCCAATGCTTTTTTTAACCATTCTTATGTGTATCCTTCATCGAAGCAACCATTTTCATGCTTGGTTTTTATTTCAAATAGTTCATTCTCCATTTCTCTTAAATCAATACTTAATTGGTGAAATGTATCCTTGATATCATCATTCTTATTAATGTATCGGACAAGCCACCTTTCTACCTCATCTTCGGAAAATTAAATTAAGTCTCTAAACTCACTTGCCCATGCAACTTTTAATACTTAAAGCTATTCCAATAGTTTCTCTTTAGACATAAGTATAGTATCCATTAATAAAGTAGGGTCATCCAATTATTTTGTAAGATCAACAAGTTTTAGAAACAACTCACCTCTCTTGATTTTAACAGCATCCAATTCACACAACATTTCTCTTAAACATTTAATCATTTTCAACTCTAAGCATTAATCTACTTCATTTGGATATTGGAGGGAAGGTTTTGTTCTCTTATGTGGGTGTCGCTTAGACTTGAAACTTTTTCCACAAACGTTCCCACAGCTTCCTTGTAAAAACCTTCACCATTCTTTAGATCCTTTTGGAGATATTCTCTAAAATGCATAATCCTTTTTGAAAAATTGGTTGAACTCTGTGTTAACTCCCAAATTTTATGGACTAGGTCTATTATTTTCTGGATTCCATCTCCAACGTATTTTCTCACAGCCAACAACAGACTAGAGAAACCTTTCAATTTGCTACTGCCTTTTGGGACGTCCTCAAGGGTAAGTGTTGGTTGAATTGTAGTTAAAGGTTTAGCAAACAATGGTTTCAGAATTAGAGATTTTTCCAATTCCTTCATTATTTATTTTAAAATTAAATTTTCTTTCTCAATATCAAGAATGGATTCTTTTAGTGCTTCCCCGATTGCCTAGTGAAATTGTACAAATTTTTAGGGTGAAACCCCATGGAAACCAATTTTTTATTTCCACTTTTCAAAAATTTCTTATTTTTCATATTAATTTTTTCTATTAACACTTTCTTGGAACTTTTATGTTAAGTCACATGGTAAAGTGTCACAGATTCTTCTTCAAATATCTATGGTTCCTGGGTAACCAAAGCCTCAACAATTTCCCTAGTCTCCAACAATTTCCCTAGTCTCCAACAATATTTGCTCTGACCAAATGGGTTCTTCTATCACTTCATCTACACCCATAGCTTGGGTACTTTCCTTAATTCCAGCTATCTCCAATCCCATTTTCTGAGTTTCTCTCTTTCTTTTAACAGGAGTATATACAATATGGGATTTTTCCAAATTTTTCTTCGTAGGATCTTTATCATTTCCATCATCTGCATTTTCAGTGGGTGTTTTTCTTTGTTCTAAACAACTACTTCTAGGTTCTGTCTTTAAAGAAGTACCTATCTATGAAAGATTGGGTTAATTAGGGGGTTTTCTTGTTGCTTCTATATCCTTTTGTCTGTAGCAATCATTAGTGCTAGCTAGCTCTTCTATATGATCATGGGATTCTTTAATTGAGGCCTTGGGTAGATTTTGATTGTCTCCTCCTCCTTCCTTGAACTGTTCAGAATTATAGAAACAAGAAGAGTATCCCACCAGGGATATGTCTGCAGAAAATAGGTCCATAGGTTCAAAACCATCAATGAATTTAGCTTCCTTTAAACTAAGTTGGTCAAATTGACTTGCAAATTCATCCAAGTGAGAAATATGTTTGACAACAATTTATTCAACTCTCCAGGGCAATGGAATGAACTACTTCTTCCTTTTTTCATTGAAGAAGTGTGCCCAGTATTTGTACTGTCTACACACTTTGATGACAAAGTGTCTATCAGATACATAAAATGGAATCCAGAAAGGTTTCCCTTGGAAACTAAATAGTCTCAAAGGACTAAAATCCTCCATCATCTCAAAAATTCCTTTCTCGGTGAGAAAGAAGGTAGTCTCTAATGACAGTCTCGATGTAGTAGGACCAAATATTAATTTTTTGAAATCAGAAATAAAATTATAGTGTGAGCCGATTAGAAAATGTATTAAGCTTTATGTCTCCATAAAGCTAGATACCTGTCAGAAACTGGATCCACCTTGAAATCAACATTTCTTTCCCTCAACAAGTTGTTGACGGGCAAATTTGACATGTCATCAACTGGAAGAATAGATCTGGTCTGGGGTTGTCTAAATAACCCAAGTCATTTGGTGTAACCTATTCTGACGGGTTTAATGGCTCTGTTAGCCAATTAAAGTCCTAAAAATAATAAAAGAAATGAAACTAGCCTAAAATCTATGATTCTAACAAACTATATGTTACTGACTAATGTTTATTAAAAAGAAATGTGAATATAAACAATCTATATATAGGTTACAAGGTTTGCATGAAATCTTGCGAAAATGATTGTTTGATAAGGTTTCTAAATCAAATATGAACAACAATTCTTTTTGGGTTTTTTTAAAGATCTTAAACAAATAAATACTAAATGAATACGATTGAAACAATGACACAAAAACAGTCAAAGCTAATTAATGTAATCATTGTTTCATTCATAAACAACTCTAAATAAAATAAAAGAATGCATCTACTAACCTCTAACTGATCAGTCAACTGAGTTTATCTTCCTGTGTTGTATGAACTCCTGTCTGTACTGTTGCTAAGGGAAACCTATAATAGAACAATACTAGCACTTCCAGAATACATTCAAAGAAGTATTTGATATTGGAGTAAATTAATAACAACAGAAAGACATCTAATTAAAAATCTTGTGATCCTAGGATGATCAATATTTAAGAATGAGAGAAAACTCAGATCTGAATATTGATGTTATCCAACATTTAACATTAAGAATAAATTCAAAAATGATCAAATGATAGATCAATCACACATAAAAAATGGAATAAGAAATTATGGACAGCATATAACATTTAACAGTATGAAAACACCATATGATGACAAGCTAAAGCTAAAGTCAACCATAATAACATTCTCATAATACAACAGTAATGGAAAAACGAAATGGAATAAGCATCACATAGGTCTAAAGTCAAAGATGAATTGTTTTCTCATATTCTTTCTCAAAATCGCATGCCCATACTGTAGTCCTGGAAGAATTTTTTGGGATAATAGACTCTTAAAAATAGAAAAAAAAAATTAATACATAAATGATAGCAATTAACCATGTATTGATAAAAAAGACTAAAGTTAATTTAAATCAATGCATAATCAATTATTCAAAGAATATGAAGATATT